>JAJMAU010000012.1:197042-380868 GCA_030565025.1 Schwanniomyces yamadae | reverse complement strand
AAGTGACCAGTGGTAGTAGACTTACCAGAATCGACGTGACCAATAACAACGACGTTAACGTGAGTTTTTTCTTTACCCATTTTGACTAATTAAAATATATAATATCTTATTATGAAAAGAAGAAAAATTCAAGGAAAATTATAAGGGGGATAAGAGTGAGAATTTATATTACTACTGGAAATTGAGAGATGAGTGGGAGCAGGAAAATTTTTTTTGTTCTCTCAACTATTCGCTGTACAGAATATTACTACTGCGTGACCTAAATTACTGAGACGATGATTCAAACAGAATCAAGTGGCGATTTTTCATCATGAACTAATCCAAATTGGCTGCAAATTCGAAGGAATTGAAACGAAACTAGATAAATTCTCTAGCTAGTCAGATATCAATTGAAAGAATCACTGGAGTACAACAAGTCAAATTAGGTTGTGAACAACCATTTGGAGTTACTGAAAGAATAATAGAATTCTCAGAAACTTTTGATCCACGTGATAAGAAATAGAAAGCAACTATAGATGGGTGTTAGGATGTTTATTTCATCTAAATGAGTTGATAGCTGTATAATATAGTATTATTTTGTATACGGAAAAGAGAGAGTATGAACTGTGAAGAAATGGGGCCGGTAGAGAAGTCATGAGATTCAATTTGCGAAGGAAATGTCAAGATGACAGGTGTAATTATCAACAGATCTAAGCTATTCCAGCGACAAAGCGCCTTTTTACACCCTGCAGGTCCATCTGGGAAGCTACAGTAACGGTCAATACTTGATCAATTGGAGATAATATTGGGCAAATAAGAGTTTAAGAAGAATGGCTCGAGATCCATTTGATACATGATGTGAATTTGAAGTCAGATGGTTGCAATTGAGGTTCTAATCGTTTTATTTTCTATAGAGATGTTTTTCGTAAGATCTCCCAGAAGACGAAAATGGTGATCTGGTTGATCTACTCAAAAATAATACTGTAAAAGATACTGTAGAAGTTGACATTGTACCTTATACAGTGTAAGGCTACATCCAATCGCGGCCAATATTACTCTCAATTTTACAATGCATATTAATTACAAGAAATTGTTTATGATACATATATAATTATTCAAAGATCATATGAATGAAAAGTCACTCACTAACTATTCCTTTGAAAAAACACTGTCACTTTTATTTCCACCAGAAGTGTACGACTTGCGGAACAAATCTGAATTTGCTGAGATAGAGTCTATGCTGGATCTGGTGGTGGACACAGAAGACCTTCTTTGATTTCTAGCGAACTTTGGATCAGTCTTTCTGCCTTTGGAAGATGCAAATAAACCTAAGATATCTGTTAAAGTAACCACACCGACCAATTTGCCTGACAATCGAGTATCGTTCTTTGGATTCGTGTATGAAGTATTCAATGCTGCCTCAACTGTTGTTGGTGTTTGTGTTGGTGTAGAAGCAGCGGAGCTGCTTACTGAACTGCTATGAGCTCTAGATTCAACTATCCACAATCTATGCGATTGAGTAGCCACCAATTTAGCGATCACTCTGCCTAACGAGGATGAGTTATCGACATGGAAAATCGGATATTGATCTTGTCCTTCTTGTATTCCCTTAAGATTTAAATTGTAACTGATAAAATTCAATACCGACTTGAATAATAAATGTGAGCTCTTTGAGCTGGATACGTTTTTAACGTCCACAATAGATATATTTCCGATCAATGATTTGGATCTATCTATAACTGCAAGCGAACTAACTCTTTCGGTAAACATCTTATGCAATGCATCTATTAACATCTGATCACCGTAAATCGAAATTGGTGAATTGGAACCAATCTTCAATTCTTCCAAAGTTGAATTCAAATAAAAATCCAATGATGGAAAGCGACGAGCATTTTCCCACATGTATTTAATTAATCTTCTTTGTGATAAAACCCCAGTAATTTTATTTTCTGACATATTTTCAATTGCAACCCTATGTACACCATTACCCAATGTTTCCATCACAGTGAATAAAGTCTCTGATTCAGAAATTTTAATGAAAGGATTTTTAGGATGTAACTTTACAATAAAATCGACAGGGACTTCTTCTCCCTTCTTAGCTTTATTGATAGCCTGCATGATGAGATCGTTTCTTTCTTTCTCCGAAAGCGACAGATCGCCTATTTCATTGATGGATAAATCATTCAATTGTATCTTGTTCATTACCAATAATAAATAAGTGTTCAAGTCGCTGTAATCAAACGTTAAGCAATTCGTGAGATCGTTGGGGTCATCTTTTGACAATGATACTGGAACACTGGTCAAATTGTGATTATACAACGTTTCAAAGGCTTCTTGGACAGAGTAACTCAGATCAATGGATATCAACTTATTGGATTCTGTAAGCTCACTCAAGGGAATATCCAGCCAATCCAATCCAATGATGGAGTTGCTATTACTATTAGTGCCTACCAACGATGAGTTTCTCGAACTAACAGACGCATTACGTGATAAACTGAAGCTATGAATGTCATCGTGCTCTCCTCCGCTCGGTAAGGGAGGTGGTGAGCTCAACATTTCAACTATTGATGGTTTACGAGATGGTTGATGGTGATTGCCACCACCCGTATTGAGAGGTGAAGCTGGCGACTGTCTTTGAAATGGAGAATGATTCTGATGGTTCTGCATTGTCAGTTTTCCTTAAGTCAATTGATATAAGTAGACACTTATCAATTGAAATTAAATCACTTTTATTGATGAAAAAGTAGTGAACAGAATTTTCACAAACATAATCAATTCTATGGGGGAAAAGTATGACCATATAGATCGAACTCGTTGGATTTTGTGCAATGTACGATTATACATTCCTGCGGCCCTCCTTTAAGATAACTCCCACTACGTAAACTTAGGGGTTTAGCGCTAAAATTTGCGGCGTTGTCACAAGATGGCGTAGAAAAACAAACTATCTTTCCCTACACGGGATGTAATTTCTTGCCAATTGCACCCCGGACGCATCATTAATTGCACATAACGGTACTGTTGATAGCGAGCGGCCACTAATTATGCAATGCAATAGCGTTGTTTTCTGAGTTCCACAGAGTATTTATTACTACACTAATACCGATCTGCACCAACTAAGAGGACGTTTTTTCCTATACTCAACATAAAAAATGTGCTGATTTATGGTGAATAGAATGGATTCAATTTCAATTCTCCCACAATTCTGTACGGCGATATAGTGAGATTGGGGAAACAATTGTTTTAGCAATCTTAGGGACGATAACAATACAAAGGGCTTAGGGAGATTCTAATTGCTCACGCAAGACACAAATTGTCGCGGGTGCATTGTAAGTCGTAGCGAGAGTCATCGTGGCACAGAGGAGATATTAAGGCGAGCGGATGAATTTTAATGAGTATGGTGAACGAAATGGTGAGAGGTGAGAGTGAGCGATGAGAAGTATTGTGGAATGTCGTATGATGTTCAAACCGCAATTTGTGTCATTGAATGTCGTAAAATGTCGTTCCGGTGTCGTCTCTATTTATCATTTCACTCTTCCTGTTATCGTTCCATTTCACTCTTTTGGAACTTCCACCTTAATCTATTTCCACTGGAAGTTTTCTGTAGTCATCGCCCGTGTCACGAGTTCCACTTTGGCTGCCCAACCAAATTTCGCAGTCTACCTCACCGCCCTAGTATACAATCGTCACTATATCCATTATCTCACCCAACCTGTATCTGGAGCTTTCCACTAATCTTAACCATCGCTGATCAATTCATCCCTGGAGTTCGGATGTTTATCATCATTTTATGTGCCCTATCGCCCTTTCCCAATTGCCAATTACCCAACTAGTACCACTTTATGTCTTTATACTTTTCCAGAATCCCTATCCATGCCCTCTAGATTTCCACTCCGTGACTGCACATCACCAGAGGTGCTCTCTTTTGGTACATGGTATGTGATATTGACACATACCATCCGCTGATTATTAAACGACCCTGAGATCATCCCATACTGTAGACAGTTCTCGATCTGATGGAATTTGATGGATCTCTTGAGACCCTCGTAAGTATTTAAATCCGGTAGTGTGAGAATTTCGGTTTTGTTCTTCCCAGTGTTCTCAAACGTTCTGCCGAGGTTCATTAGTGCGATCTTTACCAGTGGCATCCATACATTTCTCATAGATAAACCATAGAAAAACAAAGATAAAATAAAAAGAAAAAAAATATGTGCACCATCAAAAAAAAGATCATGTGACTGATTGTAGTTAAGAAATCGAATTCCGACTAACCCAACATTTTTCACCAAAAATGTTAAATTAGCTAACATTTCAACTGAATTTTTTTTATCAGCCATATTAAACAGGAACGAAAAACTTACAATTATAAAAAGTACAGATCTCCTTAAGATTTTTCTTCTCAGACGTGATTAGCAAATACATTAAGCATTATGTCGTCTAGTTCAGATCTTGAAAAAGTAGATATTACCTCGCTCAATGCTATCGCCGCAGGTACTAATAAAAAGGTTCCTAGGGTGGTTGCTGCTGGTATTGGAGGAAGGTTGATGGGCACCAAGTCTTTGGTTAATGTGACTGCGGATCAGATCACAGAAGACTCATTGAACTCTTTGGCTGAAAAGGACAGGAGAGAGAAAGAAAAATACGCTAAGATTAAGCACATATCGGAGAAGCCATGGACTTTAACCAACTGGCACGAACATATCAACTGGTTGAACTTCGTATTAGTGGCAGCTGTGCCAGCGTTTGCTATTACGAAGGCGATTCAATACAGACCACACTTATACACACTTTACTTAGGTTTCATCTTGTATGTCTTCAGTGGTATATCGATCACTGCCGGTTATCATAGATTGTTTGCCCACAAGTGTTACAATGCCAAAACTCCAGTGAGATTATTTTTCGCTTTTTTTGGTGCTGGTGCTGTCCAAGGTTCTATTAAATGGTGGTCGCATTCCCATAGAGTTCACCACAGATACACAGATACCCCTAGAGATCCATATGATGCTAGACAAGGTTTATGGTACGCACACATGGGATGGATGTTAACTAAAGCCAATCCTAAAAACAGAGCTAGAGCTGACATTTCCGACTTAACTTCCGATTGGGTTGTCAACTTCCAGCATCGTCATTATTTGGTGTTAATGTTACTCTCAGGTGTTATCTTACCAACCTTAGTAGCTGGTTTATTCTGGGGTGACTACTGGGGTGGTTTTATCTACGCTGCTCTTATCAAGTCTTTTGTTATCCAACAAGCTACCTTCTGTGTCAATTCCTTGGCTCACTGGATTGGTGTCCAACCCTTCGATGACAGAAGAACTCCAAGAGATCATGTTATTACTGCATTGGTTACCTTTGGTGAAGGTTACCACAACTACCATCACGAGTTCCCATCTGATTACCGTAATGCTTTGAAATGGTACCAATACGATCCAACAAAGATTGTTATTTGGTCATTATCCAAGCTTGGTTTAGCATCAAATTTGAAAACTTTCTCTCAAAATGCTGTTGAACAAGGTCTTATCCAACAACAACAAAAGAAGTTAGATAGAATTAAACAAAGATTAAACTGGGGAACTTCTATTCAAGAATTGCCAGTTTGGGACAAGGATGAATTTGCAGCCAAAGCCAAACAAGATGGTTTACTTGTTATCTCTGGTATCATTCACAACGTCAAGGCTTTCATTAAAGAGCATCCAGGTGGTCAAGCTTTAATTAGAGCCTCTTTGGGTAAAGATGCCACCAAGGCTTTTAATGGTGCAGTCTATGCTCATTCCAATGCTGCTCACAACTTATTAGCTACTATGAGAATTGCTATTCTTAAAGACAGTACTGTCGATGCAAATACTTTTGATCTCCAACAACAGTATTTAGACAAGGACAAACAAGATTAATCTTCTTTTGTACTGTCAAATAGCTGTTCATGCTATCATTATTCATGGAAATGTAATTTTGTTCGATTTTTGTCTGTTTTTATTGCTATTTCTTTATCTCTCGGTTATATATATGGTATTAATCTATTATACAATGATTAAGTAAAAAAATTTAACATTCATGTAAAAAGAATCGAAAAGTCCAACCACATAGTATATCCAGCAAGTAAAAGCATAACTAATTAGTAAACTTCACAAGCGAAAATACTAAATGAATGCAAGAAGGAAAGAATCAGTCGCACCTCTGAAAAAACAATAGATGGCTTGTAATCTCTAGAAAGGAGCATCTCTTTGTTAGTCTGTACTGAACTTTCGCAATTCTTTGTCAGACATTCGTTAATGTAATCCACTTACCTGTGCTACAAGTTGCTACCTGCCTTCTAATAGTTTCTACACTATAACAATCAATCGTATACAACTTGAAGTATCAAGATCCAGGAACAGGTCGGATATCCATAATAGGCTACAATGAGAATCACCTTAATAGTCACCTTAATAGTCACTCCAACGGCTGCGTTTATTACCACAAATTTATTAATGTTATGTTACAGTTCTCCATACAGATGAAGAAAATGTCTGAATGGCCTGACATAACACGATTATCATTCTTAACTTCTGCATTAAGTTACTATTAGGCTAATGATCCGGAAATATCCTAAATTTCATTTGTCGCTTCAGTGAGTGATTTTCAAAATCAGGAGATTTGACATGAAAAAAAAAAAAATGGTCCCACTAAACTTTCGCAACCAAGACACTCTTGAAGTGATCTTGTTGATGTTCCTATTATAAATTAGGTTACGTTGGACGTAATTGTTGATGTAAGTTTGGATATCATCATTGCAAATATTTATTCAGTCTATTGATATAATAAAATTTACATATTCAAAAATTAAAAGTATTCGCTATCAAGCAAAAATTAATAAAGTTACAAAGATATAAAAAGACTCAATGTTTGCTACTGCTTCTAAAATCGTTAGACCAAGCTACTTTTCTTTAGCAGCTAAAAGAATTCCAGATTTGGCTGTATGGGGAAGTGGTTTAGGTTTCTTTTTAGGATGGCCACACGTTTGGGCTAAGGTTTCTAATGACATGAACCAGGTTCCACCAATTAACGTCACATATATCTAGAACAACCGGCAGAAATGATGATTTTGTTGATTGAAATCGCATATTAATTACATAAACGATAATTTAATTTCTTTCATAACCTTAAATAAGCTAATTTATTCATCTAATACATTTATTCTGAATTACGAAGAAGTACACATTTGTAGATAATAAATAGCTGTTTTTTTTTGCTTGCAACCGGTTTGCTTTGGTTATTGACCAATTAGAATAACAAATTTGCATATTCGAGGGAGCCAGAGCTTAGTTCGAAAGATTATGTTGTGTTTGTTTAGCATGCCAGTTTTACAATTGAGATACCTACGGTTATTGCATTGCGTAACCATTATATTCTCAATTGGAGTACAAAGATTCCCCTTTTTAATAGAAAATATAAATGCCAATATCTTCCTTGATCTTTCAAAAATTATAAAATGGTAGGACCAGGAAGAAGCTGACACTTCTACACTTAGTATTATTTCGAATTTGTCTAAGAATTGTTATCCTGAATAAATTCTGATTTTAGAAGACATAAACTTTACCCAAAAGTTGTCATTTTTAAAAAAATACCCTTATCTCAATCAGTATATAGGAATCTAATGGTTCATTGAAAGTACTCTATTCTTTAGTGCACAATTTGTGGATTTTACTGACAGTAAAAGTCAGTTGATATTTTTGGTTGCGGTGGCTTCTAGACAGTTTAGTGAGTACAAATGTCAAAAAAAAACGAGACTCTAATTGATTGATAACTATAGTAACATCTTTAATACAGTAATGTCTAAACCTTTTCAACCAATAAGTGATGTTATAAATACATCTGGCTCAAAGCATAAAACTCAGACTTTCAATGAAATATATGGCGAACCAGAGAACTTTTTAGAGATAGAAGTAAGTTTTTGGGGATAGTCTTTTAATTTGTTCCTAACGATTATACTAACTGAAATCAAGGTAAGAAATCCTCGAACCCATGGTCTTGGAAGAGACTTATACACAGATTATGAGATAATTTGTAGAGTATGTGTTAATTTTTGGTTAATTGCTCGATTGAAACGACACGATGTGTAATGTTACAGTCATCATCAGTTTCAGAATTTGACTATCTTCAAATCATATCTTTCAATCAAGTAGTTATCGCCTACAATTACCTTAAAATGACAATACTAACCGGCTTAGACCAATATCCCAGCATTCAAAAAGAGAAATAGCAGAGTACGTAGAAGGTACTCGGATTTTGTTACCTTCAGAAGAATTTTAGAGCAGGAAACTACAAGAGTCATCATACCACCATTGCCAGGAAAAATTCTTTTGAATTCCAATAAGTTTAATGATTTGAATATTGAAAACAGAAGACAGGGGTTGGAGCATTTCTTGACGATTGTCAGTGGTCATCCTCTTTTACAGACTGGGTCCAGGACTTTAAGTGAGTTCATACAGAATGAAAAATGGGAGCCTAAGTCCAATTACTACTAGAGAACTTGCAATCTCTCGACTGATGTTCATTCTCAAAAATCATACCAATTGTGCTATATCTTGACACCAATGTTTTACAATCCATTATCCATCGAATCGTGTCAATTGCGATCTCGTGGTTTGGCCCCATTACATTCTAGCCGATCTCCATATCTTCAATTGTCCTTGAAAAGTTCTTATGTTCAAGTATCTCCAGTCCCTCCACATCCAGTCATCATGTCCACCAATCAACCATATTGTCTTTCTCCAATCCCCATCTATTATGCATCTCTTATTAAACATATAGGAATCTTATGAATCTATACTTAAAGTCTGGCTAGCCGACTAAATGCTCTCTGCACAATTTGTATGCGATCATCCCAAATAGTCCTTTAACAATTGTCGAAAATAACACCCGCACAACTAGGCTGGTGTAAATGGGGTCAAGTACTCATGTGTTCGGCCTTTAACATCTGAATGCTTTTAATACTCATTCATTCTCTCATATGGAGTTAAGTGATAACTATGGAAAATCGATATAGAGGTCGGATATGGTATGTTCTAGTCGGATGTGAGTTGTTCTATATATGTTATAGTGTAATACATCGAGAACTGTCTCGTGGATATTGGTGTAGTCCATGTATAGTTTACGGTTTTTGAAGTTATCTAGATGTACAATTCCCAGAGATACTACCCTCTATGACTTTCTTCGACGGTACAGAGAATGTGGTCAACGGTCAGGGGATTGTCATGTTTAGCCAATCGCTCACCACTACGCATTATCAATATGTCTACACTACACATTCTCAGCCGGAATTCACCCACAGACACTGTTCACTCGAATCTACTGTAAACGATGTCAAACCAACTAATCATCTATTGAGAGCCTAATACCGGTCCAATTCTTCATTTAGGTCATCATCTACACTCTATAAGCATTGTAGGTAAGTACTTGTTCCTTGATGAACGGTCAGAGCATACGATAATTAATCACCCCAGAAAACCCGTTTTTCGGACTTTAGCAATCTAGATTATAATTCATCTCCAAATATAACCGAATTCAGGTGATTTAGGAGTCCCACCAAATTCGGTGAACTCAGAATGGGACCATAGAAACGAAACTATAATACATATGCATAGTGTTGGAGCACCCCTCAAACTTTGTTCGGGGTTACAATCTTCAGAATATATAAAGGTGTTGGTCAACCCAGAAGTGAAAAATTAAGGAAAGAGTATTCACATCATCAACAGTGAAAAATACTAAACAACAGAAATAAACATGTCAATTCCAACTACTCAAAAGGCTATTATCTTTGAAACCAACGGTGGTCCATTAAAATATACTGATATTCCAGTTCCAAAGCCAAAGCCAAACGAAATTTTAATCAACGTTAAATACTCTGGTGTGTGTCACACAGACTTGCACGCCTGGAAGGGAGACTGGCCATTGGATACCAAGCTACCATTAGTTGGTGGACATGAAGGTGCTGGTGTTGTCGTTGCATTAGGTAGTAACGTCAAGGGATGGGAAATCGGTGATTACGCCGGTATCAAGTGGTTAAACGGATCGTGTTTAAGTTGTGAGTTCTGTCAAAAGGCCAACGAATCCAATTGTCCAGAAGCTGACTTATCCGGTTACACTCACGATGGTTCTTTCCAACAATATGCTACTGCTGATGCCGTACAAGCTGCAAGAATTCCAAAGGGTACTGATTTAGCCCAAGTATCTCCAATTTTGTGCGCTGGTATTACCGTTTACAAGGCCTTAAAGACTGCCAACTTAGGAGCAGGTGAATTTGTTGCCATTTCTGGTGCTGGTGGTGGTTTAGGTTCTTTAGCTGTCCAATACGCCAAAGCCATGGGTTACAGAGTTGTTGCTATCGATGGTGGTGATGAAAAAGGTGAATTCGTAAAGTCTTTAGGTGCTGAGGTCTACGTTGACTTCACCAAATCTAAAGACATCGTTAAAGATATCGTTGATGCTACTAATGGTGGAGTTCATGGTGCCATTAATGTCTCTGTTTCCGAAAAGGCCATGTCTCAATCTTGTGATTACGTTAGATCAACTGGTACTGTTGTTTTGGTTGGTTTACCAGCTGGTGCTCAAATTCAATACCCAGTTTTCAATGCTGTTGTCAAGAGTATTTCTATTAGGGGTTCTTACGTTGGTAACAGAGCTGATACTGCTGAAGCAATTGACTTCTTTAGCAGAGGTTTAATCAAGTGTCCTATTAAGATTGTTGGCTTATCCGAGTTAGCTAATATTTATGAAATGATGGAACAAGGTAAGATCTTAGGTAGATACGTTGTTGACACCTCAAAATAAACTAGTGAATTCCTTTAACTAAAATTATTTACGATGTTTACGTTTTTATAGTTTAGCCAGTTGAGCTGCAATAAACTAATAAAATTCTTTTGAAATGTGTTAAAAATTGTTCTTTTTTAAAATATCTTACTTTGCATCCTAATATTGACCTTTGATTAAAAAATTTCATTATTGAAAGGAAACCTGAAGAAATTTTCTATTTTCTTGTATCGTATGTCTACATTCTTTTTTTTTTATGGTAATTAATCATAAGAAATACACACTTATATAATTTATATTCCGAAAAGCCAACTTAGCTCTAGCTACGTATTTAAAAGGCTCTGTTTAATGGAGACAAGAGTGGTTTACCCTTGTAGAATTGGATAGTCTTAGCAGCTCTATCAGCGACACCATCAGTGGTAAATTCGAAGAATTTGTAAATTTCTGGAGCTTTACCGGAGGCACCGAATCTATTTAATCCAAATTGTTCGTGGGAGTATTTAGACCAACCGAAAGAAGACATAACTTCGACAGACATTATTGGAACACCATCTGGTAAGACAGATAATCTGTAATCGAGAGTTTGTTTGTCAAAGGTTAAGAAATCTGGGATAGAAACAACACCAGCCTTGAATCCTTCAGATTCTAATTTCTTAGCAGCATCAACTGAGAGAGAAACTTCAGAACCAGAAGCAACAATAATAATATCTGGCTTTTCGTGTTTAATTAAAGTGTAACCACCCTTAGAAGCAAGTTCGATAGAAGAACCTTCTAATTGTGGTAAGTTTTGTCTGGTCAAAGCAATCACAGAAGGAGTAGAAGTAGAGTTAACGGCTTCGAGGTAAGCAGCAGAAGTTTCATTACCATCAGCTGGCCTCCAGACAGATAAGTTTGGGATAGCTCTAAAGTGTGCTAATGTCTCGATCGGTTGATGGGTTGGACCATCTTCACCTAAACCAATAGAATCATGGGTAGCAACCCAGATAACTGGGTGATGAGACAAAGCAGCTAATCTAAGGGCACCAGAAGCGTATGATACAAAGTTTAAGAAAGTACCACCGTAGTTCTTGTAGTTTGCACCGAAAGCGGCAATACCATTCATAATAGCACCCATACCATGTTCTCTGACACCATATCTAATATATCTACCAGTGTAATCACCCAATTTAGAAGATGGAGGTTGGAAATCAACAGTATCAACAACTCTGGTCAAATTAGATGGAGTTAAATCAGCAGAACCACCAATAAATTCTGGGACAACTTTAGAGATAGCAGTTAAAACAGTTTCAGACAATTTTCTAGTGGCAACTGGGGAATCGCTTGGGGTGTATCTTGGTAAGCACTTTTCCCAGTTTTCTGGTAATTTACCATCTAAACGACGTTGTAATTCAGCTCCTAATTCTGGGTATTTTTCTCTGTAAGATTTGACTAATTCATTCCATTTAGTTTCGGCCTTTTGGTGTTCCTTAACGAGGCTGGAGTAGTAGTCTGTAACAGCTTCTGGAATGACGAAGGATTCTTCTGGGTTGAATCCGAATTTTTCCTTCAATTGCTTAACATCGTCAGCCTTTAATGGAGCACCATGGACACTGTGAGTACCGGCAGCGAGGGAACCGAAACCGATGGTGGTTGTCAATCTGATAAAGGTTGGCTTATCTGTGACTTTCTTAGCTTCGTCAATGGCATTGGCAATTGCATCTAAGTCAGTATCACCGTGAGCAATTTCAATAATGTGCCATCCGTAAGCCCTGTATCTAGCAACAACATCTTCGGTGAAAGCAACGTCGGTGCTACCATCGATAGAGATCTTGTTGTCATCCCAGAAAGCAATCAAGTTACCTAATTGTAAGTGACCAGCAAGGGAGGAAGCTTCAGAAGAGATACCTTCCATCAAACAACCGTCACCTAAGAAACAGTAGACGTAGGAGTCACAGATTGGGAAATCTGGCTTGTTGTAGGTGGCAGCAAATTGAGCTTGAGCGATGGCTAAACCAACAGCATTAGAGATACCTTGACCTAATGGACCGGTAGTAACTTCAACACCTGGAACATCTAAAGCTTCAGGGTGTCCTGGAGTCTTGGAGTTCAATTGTCTGAATTGCTTCAAGTCTTCAACAGTCAAATCATAGCCGTATAAGACCAATAATGAGTATAATAAGGCACAAGCGTGACCGTTAGATAAGATGAATCTATCTCTGTTAACCCAGCTGGTGTTTCTTGGGTTGAACTTCATTTTCTTCCATACTGCGTGAGCGGCTGGAGCTAACCCTAATGGAGCACCTGGGTGACCAGCATTGGCCTTGGAAACAGCATCCACGGATAATAAACGGATAGTGCTGATAGCTAATTGATCAAGATCTTGAGACATGATATAATAATTCTAATTTGCAATTATATTAAGAACTGAAAAATTAAGGAAAAGACTGAATGTTGGATTAGGGCCACCTTTTAAACCGCAATTAAAATCGAGTACCGTGGGGACGAATCATTGGTGCTGAATTGCGAGGGTTTTTACGAGGTTTTCTACGAGCATCATTTATACTAAAGTATATGATATTACATCAATATCGATCCCCGGAAATCGATAAAAGCTCAAAATCCTGATGTTCAGGAAGATGAAAAGTAGCCATTGCAGGGCTAGAAGTTGTAATAATGCAGAGAAGATCGGGTATATCATTGATTGCTATTTGAGAAGTATAACATAGCGAGATTTCCGTGTGATTGACAGTTTATTGCAAGAAATGATCGTCTAAATAGAAGAATCCCAACAATATTAAACTGAAAAATGAGTTGGAAGATAATTTTCCCGGAGTGTTTCAATCCGCAACCGCTCTAAATAGTAGAATTAGTCAGAAGTTAAAAGATGATCTTGTATTTAAAGATAGATTGAGTTATATATGCACAAATGTTAGAAATAAAGATTGATCTGGACACGGACGGAGTCCATGAGTGGAAACTATAGCTAGAAGTATAAAGTCTATTCCGGGTCTTCGAAAGGACTTCTATTTACGTCAGATTCATCGCCGGAGTTTGTATTATCGAATTGAACGTCTAGAAAAAAAGAACCACCGTTTGAACCACGTCCACTGGCCACGTCTAGGTCTGGTTTGTGCAATTCGGTAATATCTATATATACATCACCGTTGTCGTTGATGCTGGAATGAGTTGGCTTGGGTAATATTGAGGACAGATTCGCCAAATTATCGGTTTCATCTGACGCAACAGCGGTATTTTTCCTTACACTTGTAGCTCTAGCGATTTCTCCTATATCTGAGTCCACGTCAGAATCTACGTCAAAATCGATGTCTGATTCGTTGTCTAGTTTATCGTTTTGGAAGGCTACATTGGAGAGTGTGCTTCCATTCAAGTTGGAATTAGTATTCTGGCTATCAGAATCAGCCAATTTTAACGAATGAAGTCTAGTAGTTTCAGCTGTTTCTGTTTCTCCGCTATGATCATTTTCGGAAGTAGCGTAATCGTCTTCCTCTTCTTCATCTTCTTCATCTTCTTCATCCTCTTCTTCGATTCTGTCGACGTTAATCAAACGCGGCTGTGCCTTGATAGCAGTTGTGGTTCCATTTCTGGCATCACGACCGCTGTGATTCTTTGCCTTGACCACATCACCAACGATAGAGGCATTTTCGATAGTATTCAAGTCAGAAAATATTGACTCAGAGTCGTAAGAATAGATCGATCTGGTGTTGTTTTTTGTAGGTCTCACCGTAACACCAGGAATATATGCAATCGGTAAAATGTTGGATGCAGCTGTCGTTGAAATACTTGTTGCAACTGAATTTCTCTTGTTACTATCCTCATCAGCATATGGTCCTGAGCGACCTACAGTATTAACATTCTCACTTATCACTCTATTCTTTGGTATACGTTCAGCAGAAAGCTTCTTTGGCCTAGTGAATGATTCGTATGATGACAACCTACGGTTCATGTCTGGTCTTGACCCCTTCAACACCCTTGGTTGCACGACAGTATTCCTATACTCTGCCTCCAACTTTGGATCAGCAATATGACTTTCCATGTGACTTATGGAGTACTCAGTATTCAGCTCCCCACCAGTATTATTCATTCCACTTAGTACTATATCTTTATCCTCTAAAGTAATAGACTTTTTCTTGTAGAAATACTTCCAGAATATGAACCCTCCGATTAATAGAATAGCTGCTAATCCTCCGATTATACCTCCCACTATGGGTCCCACTTCACTTTTCGAACGGGAAGATTTTCCTGATGCAGCGCAGTAGTATTCTGAACATGACAGACAAGTAGGTGCTCTAAGATTACATTCTTCGTTGTCAGTACAATCATCACATGAACCCAACGCAGAACTAGGACATACAACACATCCTGATGAATCAGTTGTAACGGATGAGGATGTATCTCTTTCGAATAAAACGATTGTAGGAGAATCTTTAAGTGTGTGTGACATTCTCTATATCTTGGTGTATTTCCGACACGCTTCGAAATTCTCAATAAGATTAATAATGTAAGAAAAAGATACTATTTATTAATTAAATTTATATTTATATTATAATCCTAATAAAAGCGAAAGTTCACTGATGAAACAACGTTTGAAAGCATTAAATTTTCCATCTTGATCTCATCTTTTACCCCTGTATTCTATTCTTAGCTTAGTCAAATCGCGTGAAAAAAAAAAAAAATTCTACACATATGCAACTTAGAATACATTGTTTGATATATATAGATACATATATATATATTACGGCTATTTACCTCTTAGCCATAGTTAAAAATACAGTTAAATGATATAGGGGACTCAAAAAGTTTCCCTTAATTCTTTTGCAAATATATAGTTTTCTTTTCTTCTAGTTAACCATGTTTTCTCGTAGTCAAAATACTTGTAATTAGCCTCCTTTTCAGTGTCACTCAACGTCTCTTTTTTGTCATTTTCTTCCTCCTTTTGAATGACTGAATAAGATCTATTCTTGCTTCCACTCTTACTATCCTTTAAAAACCATTGTTTGAATTCTGAGTTGAAGATCCAACCTCTTCTAGATAATTCAGTTGCCGCATTATATCTTGCCAAATTATCTATGCCTTCGCTGTAGTAGAAACAGAAAAATAGAGTATCATTATCAAATTTTTTGACAAGAGCACTCGAATTTAATTCATACATTGGCTCTTGTGGATAATCTATGGATGACGGGTGAATATTTATTGGGTTATACTGCCTTGGCTTTTCAGCATCGAATGAATCTGGACAGTTGAGTAAAGAAGATTCCAAAAGCAGGTTGATGGATTGGAATGGTAATGGGTTTTGCAATCTAGATTGTGCAATGTTGGAGAGTCTTGGAATGGTTTCAACAAAAGATTTTTCATCATTTGTCAATGTTGGCAGTTGTGATTCCTCGCGACTAATATGCTGTTGAATATTATCGTCGGTCTCGGAAATGTTTGCGGAAGCTTGTGGTGATGTAGTTACTGACCTATTAGCCTGATTAAGTCCTGGTGGGGGAACTTTAACGGGAGTAATTATTGAATTTATAGCTTTGGGGGTAACAGCAGGGCTTGATGCAGCTCTCACCGCAGTCTTTATGGCATTAGAATAAGAATTGGCAGCAGTCAATGGTGGTGGAGCTGGTGCTGGAATAATTGCTGGCTTCACTTTTTTGGATGGTGTGCCAGTAGTTGAGATAGGTAAAGGTTTAGGCTCCTGCTTTGGTGGCTCTTGCTTAACGGACTCTGGCTTCACGGGTTCTGGCTTCACGGGTTCTGGCTTCACGGGTTCTGGTTTCACAGGCTCTGATTTAATTTCCTTAACCTCCAGTTTTTCTTCAGCATTGTTGCTATCTTCGATGTCTGAAGATTCTTCCTTCATAGAACCTTGGCCCAAATCGTCGTCTATGTCCAATTGGTCATAAAATTCGTCGTACTCGATGTAGTCTTCCTCCTGATTATTTTCAACGTAGTATTCCAAATCATCTTTGATATCGTCAATTCTTTCCGGATCTAAGGTTTCATTTTCTATACTTCTTAAAATCTTCTCTAATTTAGTTAAATGAGTGTTGTTTCTATCTATTTTATACCTCACTTCCTCGATTGATGATTGTACCGAATGGGCATTAGATGACTTTGTTTTCTTTAGTTGAACTGTGAGTTGATGTGTCTCCAGTTCCAATGCTTCGTTCTGTTGTTGTATCTGATCAATTATATCACTTATATAATTAAATGCATCTTGTTTTTTAGCATCTTCCGGATCCAAAAATTTATTAGACTTTCTTTGACTTTGTAATTCCAAACCTTCGTTCGAAAATTGCTTTATTTTAGAGAGTTTCTCAAGATCCTTAAACTGATCCATAGCATGTTCAATTTTGGTACGATTCTCCTGCAATAGATTTTTATCCAATTTGATACCGGCGTCTCCAAGCCATTGCTTCAACTGATCTCTCAGTCTCTGCAATCGCTTGATCTCCTTCTTCAAATCACTCTCCAACTTTTCTTTCTGAGAACTTATTTCAGTTGTCATTAATTTCTCGTAGATGTCATCAAATACTGATAAACCTTCGCTAATTTTTTTGTTCGTTTTATCAAACTCCTGTTGTAGCTTCCTTGTACTCATTGGTAATCTTAGTTGTAAATAACTCACTACTTAATTTATTATCGTATAGCTACCTTTACAATCTTGAATTTGATATACTTTGATGGACTTTCTATTTTCTCATGATTGAAGTTACGTACTGAAATTTACTGAATTGATCTCAATACTACACATATCTACCTTACAGCTAAAAAGTAACTTACGGTATTCTATGTCATATAATTTGAGTCTAAGCCATGTATTTCTACAGTTGATGTGATTTTAAGGCTACCTATTACCATTTTCGTGGGTAAATTAAAGTTCTCCTATCTCTTGTTTCAAAAACTCTTCACTGAAATGTGTCAACTGTTGAAAATTGGTTTCAAATCCATTAATACCCCCAAAGTAAGGATCTTGAACGATTTTTGAGTAAGATTCATCTTTGTTCCATTCTCCAAAAAGTGCTACTTTTGTTTTGGAGTCTCTTGGTTTCATATGCAATAAGTCAGATTTATTGGACTCATCCATTGCTATCACGTAGTCAAACCTCTTGAAGTCTTTAGATGTAATCTGCTGAGCGGCATGGTTGACAGGAACACCGTTTTTTCGACAAGTTCTAGATGAACGTGAATCAGGGCTTTCGCCAATGTGCCAACTACTTGTACCGAAAGAGTCTATCTCTCTGAAATAATCAGCGTAACCTTGTGTTTTAACCTGGTGGGCAAAAATGGCTTCAGCCATAGGAGAGCGACAGCTAGTTTTGTTAGTTAGATTGATATTTTGTCGTTTATTGGCTCCTAAGTACTTATATTTCATCTTGCTTTCGTCTTCACGGCGTACCTATGTCAAAACTTTTTATACAAAATAAACGAACCAATATGATCATATACATACATATTACCTAAACAAACAAAAGCGATAGAAATCCTCTTCTCTTCGGGGTTATATAATGGCATATCTGGTTGTAATTTCCGCTGGAATGTTTGCTAGTATTGATTAGTATATCTGCCTATATTTTGTAATCTCACTCATAGTCTACATCCATACACCCTAATAAAAGTACATAATTACGAAATACATTTTACCAAATATTAAATTTTAAAATAATAGCTAATCTTTAAGATTTCGAAATCCAGAATGACTACAATTGAAAACGAACGCTAATCGATTCATTCCATACTTGTAATGATGAACTCTTTCCAAATATCAAATTCAACAGGTTCATACATGCTCTTGAACTCATCGTCTTCTAGTTTAAGCTTCTTCTCGCCAAATAAATTATCGATATCATTACTTTCATCTTCATTTTCACGCTTCACTCCTTGGACTGAAATTGACTTGGATTCTTCATTCGCTATTCTAGCACATGACACAATGATATCTTTTGAAGTTAATTCTTTTATATAATCAACCTGTTTGAAAGCAGAAGTAATGGCACTAGAGCTTACTTCGCATTTCCATTCACGAGAATTGGTAACAGGTGATAATGGTGATCTTATATTCACCTTAACTTCAGCTAAAGTTGTTTGACCGTTAGAAGTTGGATCATCGATTTCCAACAAGTTTGCAAGAGAACTGAAAAAAAAGTGTTCAGGATCTGTTTTTGACAACTCTCTTCTTTTTGCCAGCTTCGAGTCAACTCCGCTGTTTGCAAATATGTCAGCAACATCTTGAATCGTTGTCGCAGCAGTATTTTGTGCAGTTTTTGTGGTATAGCCAGGTGATTGCTCTGATGGAGTGTTCTTATTACTCTGTGAGAGAGGAACTTGAGGAGTAGGTAAGCTATTCGGAGTCTTAATAGCACTAGCCAAAGCAGCTGGGGTAGTTACAATAGCTGGAGTGGGGATTCCTCCGGCAGAGCTAACTGATTTTCCTGTAGAAGCCTTTCTTCTACCAGTATTTGCAGAAGCAGTAGGAGTGGAATTTGATCCTTTTCTGTTTGGAGATACTTGAGGTTTTCCAGTTTGTTTCTGAGACTGTGGTACTTGATTAATCATCCCATTTTGCATAATTGGAGATGCATTCATCATCAAAGGACTACTGTTGATGTTGTTTCTGAGTTGTTGGTTGAGAGGTGGCATAGTCTGCCAGTTATTACTATTACTTGCACCTGTATTCATTCCTTGTAATGGGGGTTGTTGTACAGACTGGGACATTCTCTTCTGGGATTGCGGAACTTGAGATGGAACAGGCGCACTTACTGGTTGACTATTCATATATGGCGGTTGTTGAGGTTGTTGCTGTGGTTGTTGTGGTGGTTGGTTTTGCATTTGATGTTGTCTTCTTATAGCAAACTGCTCTTTGACGTAGTCAAAATACTTCTGGTATTGAGTACGCAACTTTTCTAGTAAGTCAGGAGCCGCTAAATATATACCTCTATTCAAATTTTCCATGATGTTTTTTGTCATGAACTTCATCTGAATCAATCTTTTGGTTCCTTCAACGTTCCTTGTTATAATGAAAAAGTAGCTGATTATACTATCTATATTAGAATATTGTTGGGACATTTTCATTATAGTATCTCGAACAATTGTTTTGTCATGAGGAGAAAGTAACATCGTCACATCCTTTAAGGCAACATTATTTCTGGATACTTCTTCAATAAGTAGTCTCAATTTCAATTTCATATCATTTGTGAGAGGTGGTAAAATTGAAGCCACTGATGCAGGCATACTTACGCTTGCCCTGTTCTGTTGATTAGACATACCAATATTGTTACTTGCTGGTACACTATTTGGGCCTCTTTGGGCCATTAGTGGAGAAGACAAGTTATTCATTTGAGGCTGTGGTTGTGGTTTTAACATTGGAGTATTCCCCATATTCATATTATTAAGCATGGATTGAGAGTCGAATGGAAGACCTTGCGGATTCGGAGCCTGTTGAGATTGTTGCATCATCATTGGAGGTTGTTGCTGAACCTGCTGCTGTTGTTGTTGGTGCTGCTGTTGGTGCTGTTGTTGTTGTTGTTGTTGTTGCTGCTGTTGTTGTAATCTCCTCTGGTTCATATTCTGCTGTATGGCTGGATTTGCAACGGGCAAATTATTGACAGGAACTTGACCATTTTGCTGTTTTCTCAATTGAGCTTTTTGATGCAATATATATTTATGAATAAAATTTTCCTTTTGTTGTTGATCCAAATTAGCTTGAATTGATCCATTAGCTTGTAACCTTGCCAATAGTGACATAGCATCAGCGCTGTATTTCATAACATCTTGTTGAGTTATTTGAAAATCGGGTTGCTTTGCATCTGTCTTCTGTTGTTGTATTTGCTGTGATTGAGGGGTCGGATTTTGCTGATTTTGTTGCATCATTGGTTGTGGATTTGAATTCATTCCGGCTCTTTGTTGTTGCATCTGCCTTTGGAGCATTTGCTGTTTCTGTTGGGGGTTTAGGTTATTCACATTGAAAGTTGGAACACTATTCATGATAGGAGTATTATTGTTAGAATTAAGGTTAGAAGTAGGTATATTACCCATCGCAGCTTGGGGTTGAGACATGGGTTGTTGTTGATTCTGACCCTGATTAATTCTTTGATTTTGCATTTGATTCAATTTTTGTTGCTGGTGCTGACGAATTGCCAACTGAATATGAGTATTATGGATATCTTTAACCAATGACATTGCGGTGGCAGGAATAATTTTTTTTTGGAAACAATCAAAAATTTGAGTCCAAGTATTGACATTTGGTGGCAAATTTGGAATCTTTGAAAGCAAGGCTTGAGGAATTGGAGCGTTTCTTATCATATTGCTAATTTGTTGGATTTGAGGATTTGGTTGTAGAGGTTGTTGTGGATTTTGAATAGTTTGATTCTGAAGAGGTTGAGATTGCATTGATTGATTGGAAATATTCTGATTTTGACCCGAGACTTGATTTGACATGTTGTTACGAAGCTGTGCCTGAATTTGGGCAGCAGATTGCTGTCTTGCCTGTGCCTGTTGTTGCAAGAAATTCATGTTCTGAGCGTTCATATTACTCTGCTGTTGTTGTTGCTGTGGTGGTTGTGGTTGGGGTGGTTGGGGTTGCTGCTGCTGAGGTTGTGGTTGATGCTGCTGAGGTTGTGGTTGATGCTGCTGAGATTGTGGTTGGGATTGCTGTTGAGGTTGAGGCTGGTGCTGTTGTGAAGACATGCCTCCAACCATGTTTCGACCCATCATATTGTTATTACCATTCATAAGGTTATTGTTATTTCTTAATCCACCTCGAAGGTGGGCAACCTTCTGTTTTATGAGTCGTAAGTATTCATCTCTACTCTGTGACTTCATGAATGTAAATTTTTCAAACTCTTGTGCCATAGACATCGCTTTTTGGGCATCATAGTTGGTATTCTGGATTTCCTTTAAGGAACTGGACAATATTTGCACCACCTTCTGTCTGTCCGATACTGAATACATGGCATGCCACGAATTCATGTTCTGTTGGTTCTGTTGTATATGATTCATCTTCCGTTTACCTATCGATCAATTCTATATAGCACTTTTGATGGAGACGAGCAATTTATATTATTAGTATTTTAATTGAACGATTTTTATTTTTCAAGGAATGGCCTATGCTACTGAAAAATAAAAGATAGTTATTCAATATATCCTCAAGTCCGTGTAACTGCCCTTAATCTATTAAAAGGAACACAAGAATGGTAAAAATTAACCCACCAGATGATAATTTTACTTTGGTCAGAGAAAATCAGGATCGATTCTCGCATTTCGTCCTAAAAAAATTCCCCTCTAAGCCATATCAAAAATCGAAATATCAAGATATGTAAATAGCGCAATATCAAGAAAGTACTTTAGAAAGCAATTAGTTGATTTATAGAGTTATATGGCAATTTATGTATTTTAAGTATATAATATGACTATTAGCAGAGAAAAAGCGGGAATTTACGCCTAGTAAGAGGCTTTATTCTCAGAGGAAGTGTGAAAAATGTGAAAATTTTGGACTACACAGTAGTGAAAGTTCTCTTTGTAGCCCTTTTATCTTCAAATTCTCTTTGTTCTGCCTCGTCGATAAACTCTGTGACGTGAGAAAGCTTCCACTGCTGTTTAACGAACCGTAAACCTTGGGTATTGATACCCAATTGATTGGCGTTTTGCATAAGTTGGGATCTTAATTGCTCCTTGACGTTGATAAGTTGATTCTTGATAACTGGGTCTTTCTGGTTGGTTAGTTCCTTGGCATTCGACCTTATTACGAAGAATAGGACCTTGCAAATCAAAGACATATTCACCACATTGTTGGTGACATTTCCCTTTTTAGTCCAAATTTCAATGAACTTTAAGAGTTTGAGTGAATATGAAAATGGCAATACCAATAATGCATCATCAAGTTGCGCATATTTAATCTTAGAAATTGTATTCAAAACATGCTCTTGACCAGTGATAGCCAAAGCTAATAAAAGTGCATCGGGTGTAGGTTTGACTGGTGGAACGGTAGTTTTCTTTGTTTGAAAGTTCTTCAAATGCAATTCGTACTCTTCAGTGGCTTCGACATCTGCAAAACCAATATCTAAAGCCTCTATCAATTTTTCACCAGCTTTTAGTGATTCAAGAGTTTGCTTTGTTACTTTAGTTACTTCGTCATTGTCTTCTTCGTCATCATCGTCATTTTTTTTCTCAACGTTTTCCAAAGAATCTAACAAGGTGTTTTCGTATAATTCATCCATCTCCTTCTCTCTTTCTTCTTCCAAAAATACTTGATCATCTGTAGCTAACCATAATCTGATGGAATGATCATGAGAAGTGGACATCATAAACAGACCGTCACTACTTACACATAAGCACCAAACCTCTGATTGATGAGCTGGGAGACTTTGAATACACTCGAATTTATCTCCATCCCAATACTTTATTAAACCGTCCTTACCAGATGAAAAGAAGTTATGGCTTTCTGGAATGAATCTGACATTCATAATGGAATCCTGATGTCCAAAGAGAGATCTATGACAATCACCAAAGTCCAAGCCCCAAATCTTTATATTTTTATCTGCAGACGAAGTAATAATCAATTTGGAATCAGATGAAATGTCTATAGATAAAACTGGTAACTTATGACCATACAATGTCAAAAATAATTTTAAGGAGTCGAGAAAAACGACTTGAACGTTATTGTTTAACAATGAGATAGCCAAATACTTGGAATCTGGAGATATTTTAACACATAATACATCCTCGTTTAGCTCCAAAGTTTGATTGTGAATAAACTTTAATAAAGATACTGTAGTATTGGATCCTGGAATGACTTCTTGTTCAATCTTGAAATTCCAAAATTTGACAGATTTGTCATTTCCACCAGTGACTAAAGTCTTACCATCTGGTGTTATGTCTAAGGACCAGATTGCAGCACCTTCTTCGTCTGATGAATCATGGGCTCTTTCTACGGTATCAACAAGAGAAGATGTAGCCAAGTCATATAATTCCAAATTACCACTTTTGAATCCAACCACTATCAAAGTTCCACCAGGTAAGAATTTACAACATAAAGCATATCCACCAACTAAAGTAAAAGAACGAATAACCTTATTTGTTTTCACGTTCCAAATTTTTAACTCTCCACTTGAAGCAGTAGCTAACAATTTGTTGTCGGAGGAAATATCCATTGCTCTGATATCAGTTCTATGGCCAGCTAGTTCCACAGAATGCTGTTTTACTGAATATACTGATTGTGTCTTCTTTATCTGGTCTGGAATAGGAATAGTATGATGCTCTAATGAGTTATTGGTTAACGATATAAGTATTTCTAAAGATTTCTTCGATTTATTGACCCAAGTACAAGATTTTATTTTTGAAGCAGTTCTTATAGTAGTGAAAGGGGTAATCAACATGCTAATTTCAGATTCGCCAAGGGACTGTAAAATTTCTTCTTCATCATAACCCTTCTCCTTTAACCTTTTTGTTCTCTTTGATATACCCTTATTAATTTCATCTTCGGACCTTACTCTAAAAATCTCTATAGTTCTATCAGAATTTTGTAAATAAAACAAGTTTGCTACTTTAATGCTTTTGAATTTAATATCGGTACATCTAGCTTTACTTTGTTTTTCAAATGAACCCTTTTCCGCAATTTTCATAGTGTCAGGTTGAGAAAGATCAACTTTCCACACTTTAACTTGATCCTTATTACCAGTTGTAATAACCATATCCCTTTCGTCATTTATGCCTAAGGACCAACATTCATTTGAATGGGCCAAATGAGATTCAATACATTGCTGAGTTTTCAATTCCCATAATTTTATCAAACCGTCCTTTGATACACTTAATATGTAATCCTCCATTTCATCTGAATCCTTAGATACATTGTTTTCAGAAAGAAAGGTTAAACCAGTAATTTGTCCCTTATGCCCCTTTAGTTTGAATAAACCTTCTTCTCCAACTAAATCCCACAAAATAATACTGGAATCAGAAGAGCCTGAAACTAATCTTGTTCCACTAATATCAAACTTCAAGATACTGATTGCAGATCTATGTCCTTGAAAGTGAATAATTACTGATGCAGAAGGAATATCCCAAATTTTAATCGATCCATCATTGTAACCTGCTGCAATAATGTTGGTGGCTTCATGATGGGCTAAAAACGTCACAGCTGACGGAGCTTGTGAGGTCGAGGCATTAGAAGCACCAGGAGTTAATCCATCTCTCAATCTGTTAATCAATTCGCCGGTTTTGATATCCCAAACTAAGATTTCTTCTAACCCTGCAGTTATAGCTACACCTGATGATTTTGAAGTTTGGTCGGTTGGGGCAGCCCATACAACATTAGATTGCGAGGAAATTACTCCAAAGCATTTATCTTGTTCATAACGATCGTATGATTTGACCATTCTTTACGATTTCCAGATGATATCTATGCTATACTTTGTTAACTATTGAAGACATTTAATTCTAACGCTTGATCAATTAAATTTTTTTGCGATGGGTTTTTGACTGTCACGTGACATGTCCACTAAATCGAAGAAGTTGCAAATTATAGTAATATCTGGTGAATGTTATTAAAAATCTTAGGGTGTTAAAAGCATTTTTAAGTAGAACCTTTTTAGAATCAGGCTTGATTTTGAAATTTTGAAATTTTTTGTATATTTTATGATAGTTTTTCTGATTCAAGTTTCCAAATTTCTACATGTTTCACTTGAAATCAAAAAAAATTTGTATTTTGGACATGCTATTATTATTTTTAGTTTATTGATCTAGTCTACAATATAACAATACAGATTTTATATGATATAGTTTAGGTATCAAATTAAAGGCATAAAGAGTATGTGTTTGAATGATAATTCTGTAAGTCAAACTATTGATAGGGCAGACTTGGTTAATAAAAACCTTAATGTAAATCATGGAAACATGACCTTCTCTAGGACTTGGAGCTTTATTGAATAGTTTCTTTATTTTTATTATTTGCTAAATTGTATGCTATGTGTAGAACTCCGATTACAGTTCATCATTAACTTTAACACAGATTCAAGAAAATAAGAAGTAACCAGAGGAAGCCATTAATTCCGTTGGAAGATGCCGAGGCTTTCTTAGACTTAGATGTAGCTGTGGACGAATGAACGCTTGTTTTCTTTGGTGAGCCAGAAGTTGAGGAGGTGACCAATGTTGACTGAGATGTGCTAGAGACTTGAACCGCTTCAGCTTCATTTCCAAAGTAGCAATATTTCTGAAAGCATTTTTTGCATTCATCGGACTGTTCCAATTTAAGCCTTTCTTGTGATCTTCTAATAATAGCACAACCAACACAAGTCAGCCATTCAGCGTCTCGAGTTAAGTTCCCTCTTGTCGATACTTCAAAACCATTTTGAATAATCTTAGCCATTTCCTCATCATTGTATGATAATTGATAGGTCGAGGTATTTGAATTATATGAATATTTAGTGTTTGGCATATAAACAACCAATGGAATATCAGTTTCGTTTATATCATCCCTGGAGTGATACTCTACCAAATCAGACAAATTCGCAGCATCACACCCAAAGAAAACTGGATTTACATTATACCCTTCGTTGACGAATGTATCAGCGTCAGGAACATAGGGAAATGGTGTACCATACCCCTGTTGGAAAAACTGACGTTCATATGTGTATATCAATGATGTGCCATTAGGCCAATGTGAATCTGTATTAGCTGTATTATCAAATGCAAATATAATGTCCAAGGAACGGGAGGATTGTATTAATGGATGTAAAGGGACATTTTGTTGATCTTCTCCTCCATCAACAAGAAATAAAGTTTCATTCAGAGAAATACTTTCACTATATCCATTATCCAGTCCAAAAAATGGATTGGGTTCATAGGCTGCAATATCGTTCGAGAGATAGTTGATTTTGCCCAATATAGACACTATAATTGATTTTATTACACTGTTAATATTTGAAGTTTCTAATTTAATAATAACCTCGTTGAAAAGTGAAGACGATGTGCCTATAATAAAACCAGCGTTATCGAAATTAACAATACAATCTGTGCTGTTCAAGTTTCCTTCACTATTAAAAGCAGTTCCTAAATACTTCACATTCATGAATTTGCTTAAAGATGGATCCCAAGAACCCATTTCGTATGGGTTAAATTCATATACTGTAGAATTGCTGTTGATGATTATAGTACCCGGAGTTCTGCCATCAGTAACGATAATAGGAAAGGGCATTTCATAGGCTTTGAAGCTTGAAAGATCCCTGATACCAGACCAAGTTTTATTTACTCCACCAGTGCCATCGTCGAAAAATTGATATGACAATGCTCTACCCCAAACGTCTGTAACAGATGTGTCAAACCCAGCATCTTGCTTGTTGGAAATAGCCAGTTCGATATCGTAATAGTATTTAGAAGTTCCTAGTAAGTTAATTCCACTCGGATTGATAATTGAATCACTTAAGTCCCAAATATTGACAGACTTATCTAGAATGTCTTCCACTGAAATGAAGTCATTTAAAATTATAGAGCCTACTAGCCAGCTTCCACCCGACAAACCTGTTAAATATGTAGCACTCTGTAATAAGCCACCCATATCAATCAGCTCGTTGAATCTATCGTCAAGCCCTAACATTTGCCCCGCACCATTTAACATGGCTCTGTACCCTCCTCCACTAAATGCTAGTCCTATAGATATGTTATGAGATGTAGCATAGTTGCTAATAAAGGATTCGGCATCGAAATTTGAGAGATTTGCCTTTTCAGATAAAAATTTTATTAGTTTTTGGTTCGTCACTTCATGTCTATTACGAATATAATCAGCCTCTTCCGAAGAAATACTATCAGCATCCCTAGTAAGGTTACCTGAAGGGCAAGTCGTTGCATACGGTTCGTAATTTTTTCTTGATGTGGAAGTTGAACTCAAATTTGAAGTAGAGCTGGAGCTGGAGCTGGAACTGCTCAAAGAAGTGGCAGCACTGCTGCTTGCTGTAGATGCTGATGAATTATTGTCCCATGGCCAGCTGAATCCATAAGTAGTAGTGCCAAAACATAGAAGCAATAAGATACAGCTTAAAGTTTTCGCTTTTTGCATCATTTTGTTGTTCATGCAATATATTAACTTTTACAACTCTTTGAATACAAAAATAATCACAACTTGAAATAAATTGGCACTACAGTCCTGAAAACAGTATGGATTAAAAACATATCTATTGATCTATATATACTATAGCATATCATAATTTCTAAATTAATTCTGACAGTATCAGTGTGAGATCGCATTGTTGCTTTTTCCCAATCAGGAAATCTTTGGATCCTGGCATACTTAGGTTCTTGTAGCTTTGACTACAATAGGAATCATCCCCCCTGTTGAGATAGTGAACCTTCTATGACCAAGAACAGTTATGAAGCAACGGATGGTACCCGCATGACTGGTAGTTGAGATGACAGAATTTGCTTCTACTTTTTTTGGGTCTAATTTTTCACCGTCCCAATCTTCTTCAAAAAGTTTTTGAAGAAAGCCGTTGACTCTGATAGATTGATCACTCAAGGACTCCCTTAAATCATCACTATACAAATCGTCTTCCTCAGTGATATTATCGGCTAAAAATCCAAGTTTATCGAATCTTTCTTTGATTACTGTTTTAGAGGATCTCTTATCGCATAAATTTACACCTATTGTCTCTCTAATGGACTCTGTGACAACAGCGTTGCGTGTTTCGGGTCTAAGTCCATCCCAAGTGTGAAATAACGTCCACATCGATCTTTGCAATGGGGAAACATAATACTTTGAGGGAATTGGTGCACCCAAGGCAAGTTCTCTCTGCCATGCGTCATGATTCTCTTCGGCTTGTTTAATGCCCAACTCAGTCAACATTGGGTCTGGTGCCCAAGTTATCTCTCCATCAGTTGTTTCGCTATGGTATTTCTCATGCCACATTTCCAATCCATACTTTTCCACACAAAGATTATGGAAACCTTGACCGTGTCTGGCGAAAAATATCAATTTGTAGCATTCATTGTCACTACTTTCTTCGTTCAATTTCTTTATGCTGGATTGTATATCTTCCCAAGATTTCAACCTTCCAAAGTTATCCAGTGCATAGTTGAATTCTAAATCTTTAGTACTGCTGTCAGCTTGTTTAAAGAATCCTTTTACAGTTTCGAATTTCCACTTATATTCGTCGTTGCTCAATTTGGCGAGTTTTTCTTTGTAGATTACTTCCTCTTCGAGCTGACCATGAGCATCCAAGTAGTCATTATTAGTTGGAATTAAATATGATGGCATTATTCTTTTGTAGTCTATAATTTGTTGAAAAGAATAAGCTTTTGAGCTCGTGGTGCAATCCAGTTCTTTAAGTATTTAATCCGCATTGACTTTCGGAGTGCATTTTCCGGAACAATTTGCGTCATACTACGATGAAAAATAATTACTCAATGATTAATTATGATAACCTAGCTCTAAAAAGCGATAAAAACTATAAGAAAGAACGATTTCGATAGGCAATTCGAAAAACGTTAAACTATACCCAATACTATACATGCAACTTCAAAAAATGAATTATTCAAGTCTTCCTTGAAGAACCAATTTTAAAATCAGGCTTAAAATCAGGTTTTTTAGCAGAACCATTCTTTTTGATCTGAAATTTAGTTACCAATGGTATGTGATCAGATGGAACATCAGCATTTGGAAAACCAATGCAATGACTACAGTATTCTTCATCCATTTTACCTAACAAGCCTTTCACTTGAAGGTTAGATGTGGAATACCAGACATAATCGATTACATCTGTAAAAGATGGAGTGCAATTAGTGAAGGGCAATTCACCGATGCCATCATAAGCAGACTTCAACTTGAACGGATGACGGAAACCTTCATCGGTAAATCTACCGTAATCTCTACCAAGTAATTCTTCGTGTTTTGTAACCAAACCAGTTGAAAATAATTGATAGACGGCACTATCTCGGACGGAATTAAAATCACCACAAATGATTAAAGATGCATTCTTAATATCATCAGTGGAATTAAAATGATGAAATTTTTTGATTAAGCCTTGTAATTCCTCCAACAAGACACCAACTTGCATGGTTTTGACATCATTAAGAAGAGGATCCCAATGTAAGTGTGTATTGACAATAACAATCTTTTCGCCACTTTCATTATGTTGCATGAATGTAATCAAAGCAATGTTATCTTTATTCATAAATCTGTTGAACAAATCCTTAGTCTTTTTATATTTGTCAGATCCCATACAAACACTATTATATTCAAAATTTTGTTTATGTTGCAATGTGAACTTATCAGTTTTGTAAAAGGTGGCACATCCATCAACCTTTTTAGCATCAGCGTCACTCATTGTTTTGGATCTTGTTTTACTGTAGAATACACCCTTGTAACCATGTTCAGCTAAAATTGGAACCCAAAAATCATAGAAAGTTCTTGTTTCAACTTCTTGCATACAGATTATATCATTATTATATTTCAAAAATTCATCCTTCAATGCATTTCTTCTGAACTCCCAATCCAACGCCCACGAAGGTGTATATTTGTACATATTTGTAGTAGCGTAATGTTGACATAAAGTATTATATGAGATCAAGGTAAATGTGTCTTCAGAAGTATCGTTGGTGGATGTCACAATTTCGCCATCATCTTCTAGTAAAAGCCATGGTCTTGGATTTAAGCTATGTTGTGGTTTTAAATCTCTCAAGTATGCAACTAATTCCTTGGTGCCTTTTTCTGAGATTAAATTTGCTATCTTTATATCCAAAGGATTACCTTCAACACCTAAGAACAATAATTCGATCAAATTTCCGAATTCATTTGGAAGTGTCTTAATGTTGTTGTCAAACAAGTAGAGATATTTCAAATTAAAGCATAAGCCCAATTCCCTAGGAACCTCACTAATTCTATTATGAGATAAATCTAAAGTTCTTAATCCCCTCAATTTACTGATTATAGGTGGAATACTAGTCAACTTATTATTGTTTAAGTACAATGACTCTAAGAAGTCATATTGAAATAACTTTGGAGAAAGATTTACCAATCCCTGACCACTCAAATCCAATTGACACCAGAGTTGTTTACCTTGACTCTTTTGTCTCATTCTTTGCTCTTCTTGTTGATCGTCAATGGTTAATTTCTTGTTGTGTAACAATGCTGAGTTATGAGTTGGAGTTGATACCAATGACTTTTCTTGTTCTTCCAAAGCTGCGACTAAAGACTTTGTTGAATCAATTAAATTTACAGCTTTAACATCACCATAAGGATTCTTATTCTTTCTTGAATTAGAAGCAAATTGCCTAGCGTAGTAATGAGGAATATTGGCATTTCTTGACAATTGGCATAATTGAACTTGATGTTGCCAATAAATTGAATTTGCATTTTCGACACTTATTGAGTTGAGCTTCTGTGGTTGTTGTTGTTGTTGCAGTTGCGACTGCTGCAGTTGTTGGATAGATACAGCTTGTGGTTGATTGAAAAATTGCTGAGGTTGGACCGGTGGTGGTTGATGTGGAAGTTGTTGCAATTGCAGCTGTTGATACAGCAGTTGTAATTGTGGCTGTTGATATTGTAATTGCAGGTTACTACTTTGGTTCTGTTGTTGGTTCTGTTGGAATTGTTGAGGAAAAAATTGCTGTTGTACCGGTGCCTGAGGCCTTTGATAGCCGTTTTGATATAATGTTTGCTGATTCAAATTGTCACCGTAAGTTTCATTCTGCTGGCCAAATTGACTACTTCCAAGTGAATTCGATGGTGCTTGCAGCTGCTGGGTTTGTCCCTGCTGCAATTGCTGTAATAATATCTGTTGCGCTTGTAAGTTAGGTTGTCCTTGTACTTGAGCTTGCTGATATTTTGGATTAATATTCATAATATAAACACGTTACTTCTCTGCCTTTATATGAGCGTTTAATTAAAGGATCTAGTTTTCTTATGTCTATCCATCAAATACTCAAAGATTAAATGTTTGTTTCTTCGGGACTCCTATGTTTACTTCAAAATATTTCAAAATTGGAGGATTTGAACTACTTTAAAAAAAAAAAATAAAATTGTCGTCAATATCTATATCTTAAATCCAAAATCTATCTTGTATCAATTGATCTTCAATATAATTTATAGAATCTTAAATAGTTTTATTCTATGACTGTTGATGAGAAATGTTTAGCCAAAAATCGTGGACAACGATTTATTATCTCCTACACGACCATCGAATATACAGTTCTAATATACATGATAGTTATTCAGGTCAATATTCATGCTATAAAAGGTCTCAGTGAAAGTTATGATCATTAAAAGACACACCGGTAAGTAGTAATATATTAAATTACATAGAAGAATAGTCTGTGAAAAGGATTTTTATCAATGCATGTGATTGTATCAATATTTCAAGTATTTTAGCCGATTTTTTTTACTCAGATGGAGTCAGTACATCAATTTAGTAAGAAAAAGGGTATATGAAACAAAATTCGAGTGAAAGAGTTGAGATAATAATTTGCTTATCACAAGGTGGGCCTCGCTGCTTCTTGTGATTCGACTGATTGCAAATTAGGTTGTGATCAAATCAGCGAAGGATCTTGGCCTCATTATAAGCCTATAACACTTTTCAGAACTCTATAGAGCAAAAATTAACTGTCTTTATTTGTGTATTTCTTAAATTTCTATTCGTGAGTGATCGTAAAATAAGCATTCCAGCAATTGCTCTCAGGAAGAAAAAATGGTTTCCATGTCTAAGTCATCAACCAAAGACTAAATCATTTAAATTTATTTCTTATTATAAAAAGGAATCCTTTATTAATTGGGATAAATCTGCTCTCTGCTTACCAAGTTTCAATAATCTATCTTCAGGGATGGGCAATTTAAGTTTTTTATTAGCGTGTTTGCAGAGTTTATTTTTAGACAAAGTGCATACATCACAGTTCGAAGCTCTTGGAATGCACACCGCTTGTCCAAAACCAACTAACAAAGGATTGATATCAGCCCAAAATTTTTTAGGAAGCCATTTTTCTAATTCAACTCTAGTCTGTTCAGGCTTCGATGATTTAGAACACCAGCCCCACATTTGAGCTAATCTATGCAAATGAACGTCAACACCAATACCATCGTTAATACCCCAACCATTTTGAAGCAACAAATAGCCCATTTTGGGGCCAACACCGGGTAAAATGACAATATCTGCGATAGTTTTTGGTATGTCACCATCAAACTTTTCTTGTAAAATCAAACATGCCTGTTTTATATATTGTGACTTTCTATTATGAAAACCAACTTTACAAATGTACAGATCTATTTCTTGTTCTGAAAGGGTTAATGTAGCTTCCAAACTCAAGCCATCTTTGTGCCCTCTTGCAAGCATACCCTGATGAAGTTTGGTCATTGCGCCAAAGTTGACCTCATCTTTCGTTTGCGATGATAGCATCAATGAGATCAAAAGCTGGAATCGGTATATCCTAGGATTCAACAACTTGATTCCCGGATTTATGGTATTAGGCATCCTTTCACAGCCTTGTGTATCTACTGGTGTTATTATCTTAGATCTCATACGCACAACTTCGTTATAGATATCAGCCCAGCTTTTTGGCGAATCCACTGATATATCTTCTTTTTGGACAAAAGGAAACACATTAGGAGGTTTCAAGTCTTCTTCTTTGATTTCCACTTCTATGTGTTCAATCTTTCTCTTGATAAATTTTTCTTCTTTGATTTCTGTGTGATCTATTGTACCATCATTTTCAAGTTTAATTCTTTTGTTTTGCACAGATTCTTCCTTAATGGCAACTGGTTCTTCTTTCTCCCTCTTTATTCTTGTAGATCTTGGCATCGGTCTTCATTAAATTTATCAACATAGATGATTAAGTGATAGCTTCCATAAAATTGTAATGTGCACACATTACAATTTTTCAATCTGGGGGAACGGATTATGAGTCAGTATTCTCTTACATATTCAACCAGATTTCATAGATTAAGTATTGATGGTAATAATAGACAGGTTCTGAGTGTTGTAATAAATATGATCGAAGAACCTACGCCTAAAGATGTAAAAGTAGCGGTCAAACCAAGGCCAAAGGCGAAGCCTAGAAGCAAGAAGGATACTGGATCGACCAATATCAAGACGATTAAAACACCCGGGGCAACGATAGAGAGAGTGGCACAGGCCTGTGATAGATGCAGAGCAAAAAAGACCAAATGTGATGGTAAATTGCCATCTTGCTCTAGCTGTGCTGCAGTGGGATTTAAATGTATAGTATCGGATAAGCTTTCTAGAAGAGCGTTTCCTAAAGGATACACTGAGATCTTAGAGGAAAGAATACGCCAGCTAGAGACAGAGAACAAGAAGCTAGTAAGTTTAGTTGACTTGAGAGATGAACAAATAGGTATGCTCAATGGAAACAAGGTAGATGATGACAGGAGTTATGATAATGAAGCTAATAGTATTACACCTACAAATCTTATGTTGTTAGAGAATACAGCCAAATCACGAGAGTACGTAGATGATCATGAAGAAAGCTGCCCATGTGGCTGCTCAAACCCACACGCAGTTCATGAAAGACCGGTGTCCATAGCGGGCTCACTTTATGAAAACAATAATGGTTCTATCTCTATTGCAAGCTCTATAAACCTAAGTGACGAAGATGATGACAACAGCCTTGTCAGTATAGATGATATCATACTGTTAAATTCAAACAGGGCATTTTTGATGAACAAGAGTACCTCAGGAATATATTCAAACCGTGAGATTAGTCCAGCTCCTGGTGCTTTTGCAGCAGCAACAGCTATTGCCCAAATGCAAAAGAATAAAACATTACAGCAACAGCAACAAGAAAATGAGAATGACAAGCAACAGCTATTAACTGCATTAGTAGCTTTGTCCATCCCTCGTAGTACTGAAGAAACCTTATTTATTCCAACATTATTGGCTCGTATTTGTCAAGCATACGGTTATAATTCTAAACCGGCAATTCTTACTGCTAATGCGATAGCTTCTTTGAAAGAAAACTCAAATGGGGCTATGAAACTGAAGCTGTCTTCAGGAAGAGACACAGAAATGCTATTAAATATAATAATGAATCGAGATGACATAACTAAGTTAGAGGATGCTGAAGCTTCATATTTTGTTAGAAATTTGATTGATTTGCCAACTTCTAGAATTGACTTAGATCAGTTAATAAGCACTTATTTCTCTGAATGGGGAAGCGCTTTCCCAATCTTAGATAAGAATTCCTTTCTAAAGAATTACGTGAGACTCACCAACATTTTAGACCTGAATAATTTAAAATCAGAATCAGAAGCCGAATCTTCTTATGAACTGATTGAAAAATTTGGGGCAATTATGATATTAGTACTTAGCTTGAGTTTATTAGCTAAAAAAGAACAGCACATTACTGGAGCTTCGAAAAATAATGAGAATGATGATAGCTATGTTTCCTATTTGAATCATTATGATTTCCTTATCCATGAATTTATAAAGCCTAATTGCATAATAACAAAGTATTGCTCTATCCAGTCTTTGCAGATTTTATCCTTAGCATTGCAATATTGTTTAGTAATTGGTGATATAACAACTTGTTACGAATTACGTGGTAGAGTTATAACTATGGCACATCAGCTCAGGTTGCATAGATGCCCAGCAGCTGTACTAGGAATAAGCGGAAGCGGGGGTGCTAGTGTAAACTTACAGAATTTCATGCAAGGTGAGAGGCGTATCTTGTTTTGGTGTATCTATTGTTTGGACGTTTACTCATCATTAAATTTGGGTGTCCCTAGATTACTTAAGGATTTTGAAATTGAATGTGCGTTGCCTTTCTCCGGTAAAAATGATGATGATAATGATGAAAATGAAAACATTTTGATCATCAATAATACAAAATTATCAATTGTAGGAAAAGTATCAAAGTTTGCATTAAGTATCATGTTATATTGCAAAGTTTTGGGAAAAATTTTGGATTCAATTTTCTCCAGATTTGAAAATGATAATGCTCAAGGTAGAGCAATCGATCGTGATAGAATACTTGATTGTTGGAGAAGGGACTTACCATCAGATTTGAAATTTGAAATTGATGTAAATGGATTTTCTATAAAAAATAATTCGCCAACTGAAGGCAATTGGAAAGAATTTAGTAAACAACAAAAAGCATTAGTTTTTCTTTACTATCATGCAAAAATTTTAATTTATCTTCCTATAATTTCGAAGTATGGAAACCATCACAATGTGGGACTTTCTAAAAAAGAGCAGTTATCAAAGGATGGCATGGATGTCTCAAATATTGTTTCTAGTATTAGTATGATCCAACTGTCATCTATTCAAATCTTGGAGGTTTTGAGGACATCAGTTTCATATTTCTTGCCAATCCCAATCAATATAGCAAGAGAACAAGCAAGGTTTTCACTACTTGTTGCAAAGGGTAGTTTAGATTATATAAAAGGTGGTCCATTATATCAAAATCTGAAAACTTTACTTTTAGAGAGTGTTTCCTCTTTGAGTGAAGAAAGCAATTTTGATATTCCTGGCGGATTGACAAAAAGTTCAGTCAAAGTTCTTGAACTAGCTATTTTAAGTATTCTAGGATTAAGCTTGAACAAGAACGCGATTAAGAAGAAATCACCAATTTCTAATCAACCTATTACTAAAATGGCGGTTTCTAGAGATCCTCTTCAAATCAAACAAATTGCTAGAGGCAATAGGCACTTTAATAACGGATTCGAAAATTCAAATGATGAAATATTGAATAGTTTGTACCAACCTCAACAACAGATGGCTCCTACAAGTACAGAAAGTGCATTTTTGAACAATCAAGACGAGTTTGAAGGACTTGAGAGCATTCTTAAATTTGATCCTTTCAAGGTTAACTTCAACAAACAACATTCTATTAATGAGTTTGCAGCAGACGGTTCTTTAGGTTTGGTTCCATTCTTAGATGATTATTCTAATGATCTTATGCTAAACATGTATAACCAAAACAATGATAATATGGAAACCTCAAGCTTTAATTACGGCACTATGCAACATCTGGATAATAATTTATCTTTAAACTGGCCATGATGCTTACGATAGAAATTGAAATTCAGTGTGATATTCGAGCTAATTGGGACGAGAGAGGCTACTAATTTTTTGGGGCATACAAACCAGTTTTATAAATGTAGAAATTGTGTATATTTAATTAATAGACATGACACGAACAATAGACTTGGGGGCCATAAATTTACGATATAATAATGTGTACTCTCATGGATTTTTCAATTGAATAGAGTTGCAGATGAAAGTTCGACTCCGAGGCCGGCTCCTGAAATGTGGAGTTAATATAAATAATGATAAATTGAACCTCCAAATAATTAACAAAATACTGAAGATTAAACAAAAATGTCTACATTCTCTAAACTTAACTATAATTCCTTGAACTATAATATATTCAGGCCTCATTATCCACCAAGCTTTTACAAAATATTAGCAACGTATGCTTTAAAAGGTTCCAATAAGCAAATGCTTAAAAACTCAATTGATTTGGGATGTGCAACTGGAATAACTACTTATCCACTCCTTATGATGAGTGAAAATGTTACGGGTCTTGATCTATCTTCGAATATGATTAGGACCGCTACTTCACTTATTGAACAGAGGTGTAACGAATTTGGCATTTCTGACTACAGCAGAATTAAGTTTGTCAGCGGATCAGCTGAGGATTTCCTTGCCCACGAGAAGGCAGAGGGCTCATATGAATTAATCACTGCTGCTCAATGTCTTCACTGGTTTGGTGATTTTGACCTATTTTTCAGAAGTTCAGCACGATTGTTGAAATCGGGTGGCACATTAGCATACTGGTATTATCTAGATCCAATTATAGTGGATTACACGGATTCTACTGCTTCAAATAAGAAACAGAAGTTGGAAATGGCCTCACAAATCTACCAGAAGTATGTGTACGATGATCCAAAACTCTTGGGTCCTCATTGGGAACAGCCAGGAAGGAACATTTTGAAATATCGCTACAAGGAAATCAACGATAAGATCCCGACAGACCTTTATGAGGATATTGTGATCAACTCCTACGAGCCAGATTTGGCTGGCTCTGAAGAGTCAGACTCAAGCGATATTTTGGACTTGAAGAAAGATTCTATTGGACTCGAAGATCTTGGAAACTATCTCAGGACATATAGTAGTTTCCAGAACTATAAGGATGCCACAGGAAAGCAAGAAGAGCTCGTGGAAGCATTTATGAAAGAATTAGAGACTGAGCTTGGTTGGAGCAGAGAATCCACAAAGATTGACCTTATCTGGAACACTGGTTATGTCTTTCTCACTAAGAAATAGACATATCTATGTCCTGCTAAAAAAAAGAAATTAAAAGAACTCTCTTCAGACACCCTTAGCTACGAATAAATCAATAATCATTCAATTATAATGTCGTAGAACGATTTCGACTATCTGTAGAACAGTTTGGCACATCAAACCTCATCACATACAAGGTCCCAACATATTGTACTCAACATCCTGTATGTAGTTTGATAATGAAATCGCATATACAGCCTGTTATGTACGAATGCAATATTTCATTAGTTATAGCATACTTTATTTTTCATTAAAGAACTTCATAAAGGCCATAGAGTGGTTATTGGACAAAAGAAATATACATGATATTAAAATTGCCACTTTTGCCATTGAAAGTAGTATTATTTTCCACGCTAATGTGGATTTTTCTATCCACGGTGGTTCCGCAAACATTGATGAAGTATGAAGAACCGCAAATCAAAAGTAATAAATTTGAAAACTTTATATATCCATACAATTCAATTACATCTCCTACCCCATTGCCAATCCAGGATAGTACCGTCTACTATATCATCGGACATCCTGATGATGAAGTTATGTTTTTTTCACCATCATTGATTGAAATATCGAAAGCAAAAAATAAGAACAAAGTGCATTTATTATGCTTATCCAACGGTGATGCCGTAGATGAGTCTATCGGAAGGATACGAGAGGAGGAGCTCTATGAAAGTGCTAGAATTTTGGGTGTTCCCAGGGAAAGAGTCACTGTTGTAAACAAATTTAAAGATGGAATGAACGAAACTTGGGATGTCAACGAGATTCAAGAGACATTAGAGCAATTAATAAACCTAACTGAGAAGCTGGCTTTGGTTTTAATAACTTTCGATAAAGATGGAGTTTCTCATCATCCTAACCATATTTCATTATATAATGGTACTTTGAGATTTTTCAAGAAATACTTCCACAATAAACCAGACTACAAAATGTATGTTCTCAAAAGTTTGAACTTTTGGGAAAAATACTCATTTACCTTATTAAACAATGCAGAGTTATTTGTTGATCACTTATCTAAGCTGCTAATAGGAAATATTTTAGGCATAAAAATCAATATCAGCTTTTTCAATAAAGATTTGAATACATCTTCTATTAAATTCTACTCAGATCTTAATATGCTTAGCGTGAGTTATGCTGCTATGTCTTACGGCCATTTCAGTCAGATGGTTTGGTTTAGGTACGGATGGTTGATTTTCAGCAGATACTTGACTTTTAATCATTTAATACAAATTAAATAGTTGATTATATAGATGTACAGGACTATTAAAATACTATAGGTTTTTGAAACCAAATTGCTTTTGGCACCAATTGGCACCATGCTCGAAATAATCGTTTTTAGAAACACTGACATTACTGATGACATCTTCGCTGGTCAAATTAGCTCCACCTACCCAGCTCACTTCATCCAATTCAGAGTTATTCTCATCTATCTTTACAGTCCAGTCCAGTGGAAATTCTTTGTTTAGCTCGTTAATTAACCGTTCTCTGAAATTAGATAAGTTGACAGTTCCTCCTACAAGACTAATATTTGCCAGTAAAAGGGGCCTTGCAATTTCTGGACAAGCGAAAATAGATTCCACAATTAAATCAGTCAAATTCTTCAAAGGTGCAGATTGTACTACTGCATTATTTGATTGTATGTTATCGAATAGTATTTCAGGATGGTAAAATGATTCAGGAATTGTGAATCTTTCATCCAGCAAAATGATAGATTGGTAGTCAGATGAAGTTTGTGTATCTTTAGTCTTCACAAATCCTGTTGTGGTAGTCTTAAAGTCAGGCAATACAAACTCACACCTGAAATTCTGTTTGTTTTTTAATGTCTTCTTATAATCTGTAGCCAAGAAACTAGTGGCCTCTTTTATCGTATTAATTAACATGGGTTCATCAGATATGTCATAGTGTCTGAATGAAATGGTTTCCTTTAAAAGGCCGTTGAGTACACGTCCCCCAATGGGCAATTTCTTCACTCCTTTCCAGTATACATTTTGATAAATCATGGGGACTATCCAGGTGGAGCTGAAACCTGAATCGATTACTAACTTAAAATCACTGTTAGCAGAACCCACCCAAGGTACCAACGAGGCTGGAATGCATCTGTAATAATCTCCAAATCCGTATTCTTCAAAAATAATTTGATCTGTGTTAATCGATAATTGTGGTAGTTGAAATGGGGTCTCTGTCAACGTTAAATGGGTTGACGAGAAGTCAATTTCCTTCTTTGGTGATGCTTTTTCGAATGCGTAGTCCCATATCAGTTTCTCTACTTCCCAAGATGTCAAATGTCCCTGGTCAAAGGGCCTCTTAAAGATTATTCCTGAAAAATGGTTGGTGTGTGCCAAATAATCGTTTCCAATGTATATAAGCCCATCTTTTGTCTTACTCAAGGTATTTTGGATCTTCAAGGGCTTCTCAGCACTATTGAACCCGGCCTTAATATTGTATGACCCATTGTCAACTATGAGATACTGTTTGGACATAGTTACATGAAAAAATTGCAATATTTCATAAATAATTCGTCTCGAATGTCGTAATCAACTCATCGGGATTATGTTCATTTAGACGACTTCAACACATAATACAACACTACAAACTAATAATTACGACTGGTTTCATTAGGTACAACCATAGACAGTTATACCATTATAAGAAACCTTAAACCATTTTTAATAATTGTCATCTCTTAATGTAGCTTTTGAACAATCTCTTGTAGAGTTCCATCGGGCATCCGAACACTTACCATACAAAATTTTTTTTTACGGGGAGCCGAACGTATTATGGTGTAATACAAATTTCAAACACCACAATTTGTTACCTTGCTTACATTATAGTATATAAACCGTAGAATTAGAGACAAAAGGGCCTTCTATTTAATAAATAAAGATCGTTGCATAAGGGTAAAACGGAATATTATTGGAAACAGAGTTTGAAATGGCGTTGTTCTCTCGAGTTTTACACCATAGTGGAGGCACACCAAACAGCGCTGTATCCAACAATAGTAATAATGCAGCATTATTACAGGGATCAGCGGATGGTAAGAATCAAGGGGGCCACAGAAACGAAGCATTTACTTTGTCTATCAAGTTGGAATCGCCTCCTGTGATACTCTACGGTAGGCCCCATGAATCAACTGGGTCTATTATCTCAGGGTTGCTATTGCTAGACATTGACGGAGCACAAAGACCAGGAGAGTTACTTCAATCTCCATCTTATGATTCCCTTGATAATAGCAAACAGCTGACAAATTTGAAGGAAATAGAACTTGAGCTGGTTACTTTGTCACTCGTTCAAACTATCAAATATACAAAACCCTTTTTAGTTCCGCTGAACACAATTGGGAGTTGTAAAAATTGCCAACTGAAGGAAAATACATTAGCAAGATGGGATGTGGTTACTACAAGGGCTTTGTTCACTAGTGGAAGGCATGCTTATCCCTTTAGTCATCTTTTACCAGGAAGCTTGCCTGCTTCATCTAAATTTGGCTCATCTCATTCCAACTCATATGTGAAGTACGCTATCATTGCTGAAGCTAAAACACCAGATTCTAGTATAACAAAAGTGACTCTACCATTAACTATCGCTAGACTGATTTTGCGTGGTCCGGATAGAAACTCCTTAAGGGTCTTCCCACCTACAGAAGTAACTGCTAGTGCAGTTTTACCAAGCGTCATATATCCAAAGTCGGCGTTCCCAATAGAACTTAAATTAAATAATGTGGTTAATAAGAAGGGAGATCGTCGTTGGAGAATGCGTAAGTTGACATGGAGAATAGAAGAAAACTCTAAGATCAGAGCATCGACGTGTTCGAAGCATGAAAGCAAATTGAAAAACATAGAGGATGCTCAAAAGAGAATTGCATTACAACGAGAGCTAAAGACCGGCTCAAGTGTTCCTGCAAAGGTTGCAAATGCACATCACAGCACAATTGAAACAAACTTGATAGTAACTTCTTATCCTGGTCACCAGGTTAACATCCCAGAAGAAGAACAAAATGATATGCAAAACGACGAAGGTGATGAATCAGTCACAAATAATTTAAATTCTCCTCAAGATCTTGCTGGTGATTTTTTCTCTTCACCTTCTGTTAACGGTTCCAATGCAGCTGACTCACCTAGAGCTAGTACTCCATTATCAGTAGCTACATCAAATTCACAATCACAAAATGAAGCCCATTTATATCTTGAAGAAACCAGGACAATTAGTCACGGTGAGTTAAAAGCAGGTTGGAAATCTGACTTTTCAGGCCGAGGACAAATCGAATTAGTTGCTGATATGAATACAAATAATTTCTCCACTGGTTTAAATAAGCATCATGTCGAGAGAAGCAGTAATGAAGCCCCAATTGACGAAAATCAATTTGGTCTAAAAAATGGTGCTAACGTTGCTTGCGATGTAGATGATCCAAATTTAGGAATTTTCGTATCTCATTTATTAATTGTTGAGGTTGTTATAGCTGAAGAATTGTTACACAATATAGACAGAAAATCACCTAAAATCACCGACCTGGGGAACCCGTTGACACCAATTGCATCAGCTTCATCAACAAACTCAAGTAATGTTACTTCAACTCCACAGATGGGTTCTCCAACCGGTGCTGCAAGAGTTTTGAGAATGCAATTTAAGTTGATCTTAACGGAAAGATCGGGTTTAGGAATTGCATGGGATGACGAAGTCCCACCTACATATGAGGATGTTCGTACGTTGAGTCCTCCAGCATACCATGAATCATCAAGTTCAGGTACTCCTGCTTCCACTCCAAACTTTTCTGGTTCAACTCCAGTTGTGCCATACAGACAAACTCCAGGGGTTATATACGGTTTTGGGGAGACACCCCTTCTAGGTTCGTTCAGTGCTGCCAGACTTCCAGGTTCTGGAAATCCAGGAGGTTCAGCGTTGAGTATTGACCATTTGGTCGACCTTGACATCGACGACAGAGAACAAGAATTTACCTTATAGAGCTTTCTTACAGGCTTGTGCATCATAAATATTCACTTCGTATATCTTACGATATAAATAAATTCGGTTTTATAAATACGGAAAATGTTATATGGTTATAGTACAACATAATATACAGAATAATTAAGAGAACTAGATATTAAAAACAATGTTGTAGCTCAGGCTGCCACAAGTAAACATAAAATAATCTCAATTTGGATTTGCGGCAGCATTGACTTTTTGTTCAACGGCCTGGGCCAATGTATTGACAACATTCACTTCATTAACGCTAGGGATTGATGAGGAGGAATCCTGATGGCCATCACCGGTGGGGTGACCAGTATGACCGTCAAATCTGCTAACTTCTAATAATGAACTATACAACCCCGTTAATTCCAAAAGTTCAGTCACGGAATCAGATCTTAAATCATATATCAACTGCTGGAAGGAGTGCGATTTAATAACATTAATTGATAATTTATTTTCGGTTAAAAATTTCATCAAATGTTTATGAAATTTCATGGAAGAATAAGGGGAATTGTCAAATTCAGTGGATAAGAACCTTCTGTTAGAGTTGATGCCAAATGAAGTTAATGAAGTGTCAATATTGCCCAAATAATTTCTATTTTTGTACTTGTTTAAATTGGCTTTTTTCTTTGACTGGTTCATTTCGTCGCTGTCGTCGTTTATCTGAGGAGTGCCGTCGGTTTGCATGGTTTGGTGAGATTGGAAGTTTGGAGGATAGCTCAATGGCATGCCATTAGGAGCGTATGTGATGCCATTGCCATCGATAGGTATTGGCCTCGAGTTGTTGATCGAATCCTTTGTTAACTTATGCGTTTTCAAGTGCTCACTCAATTTCTTTGGAGAACCTTTGTCTGATGGTAATCGAGTGATAATCTTCCCACAGTAATCGCAGGCGGCGATATTTGGATCCTGAGAGTCCTGGACAAACCAGGACCACACCCATGATTTTTTTTTGGCCCCAAACTTCTGACCTGGCCTGTTCTTCCTTTCCTTCTTGTTCTGCTGTCCCGCTGACTGCTGAGCCTGCGCTTGTTGCACAGCTTGCTGTGCAGCGTGCTGAGGAGACTGGCTTTGGGAAATCATTGGGTTGGAATTTGCGGTGGCCAGCTGCTGAGCATGCTGTGCTGCCCTCTGCTGTTGCTGCTGGGCAGCAGCAGCAGCTGAGTTTGGATCATTCAGACTGGGATGAGATAAATGCCCTAGTTGTTGTGGTTGTTGTAATACATTCAATTCATTTATTGACCTCTGTGGAAGACTGTTCTGATTATAAGTCGTAAATGATAACGGATTGTTGTTGTTACTGAAGTAGCTCATCCTTCCTAGTAGTATAGCACCTGGTATTCGTGATTGTTACAAAAGAATGTCTAATAAACAAAAACATAAAATCCGGAATCCTTGAAAACTGGGCCCCCGTCGACTTCAAAAATCGTATGGCGTGCCGGTTGTCGGATATAAGTTATCCGGTGAGAATCGTACAATTTGCGAAGATGAATGTTCAAGTATTGTATAGAGTTTAAGATGTTCTATAGAGTATAAGATGTTGAATAGAGAATGTAGAACGGTATATAGTATAGAAGATATAGAAGATATAGAATATATAGAATATAGAATATAGAAAATATAGAATATATAGAATATAGAGTATTGAAAATATAGAATTTATAGAATATATAGAATTTATAGAATATATAGAGTGTGGGTAATAAAGATTGTGGAGAAATATAGATAATACGGAAGCTGTACAGTGTGTGATTCTTGCTAGTGGACTTCAAAAGTGTGAAATCAGTTACTGAACATAATAAAAAAAATGTGTGAATACTTTAAGTGGCTATTTAAAATGAGAATTCATTGTTTGGTATATGTTGGTGGAAATCTACTACCAATTAAAAATTGAAAATTACATATGAGAGTATATTTCCACGTTTAGAGCTATTAAGTTGTTATTTAAACGGGACTATGAGTTCCTTATTGTAACACGCAGTACTTGTCACACATTCTGTTCTCTCTGTCCATAGTCGCTACCCGATACATATAGTCATATATGGTTATATTAATAATCTTGCTGTAATGGCATCTAGCTTAGTTTTGATGATAGCTTAACTAGACTGGATCTTTTTACATATTAATGGGATTACAGTATTGCTCTATCTGAATATACTCTATATACTAGTCTCATCGTTCGAACGACAAATCGAGAAAATTGATAAAATCATCTTGATATCGCCAATTCAATTACTGTTAATTTATTTCTCAGGGTTCCATCTCAGTATTCCGTACAAAAGGTTTGAATAATTCGATTCCAATGACCGACAAGTATCGTTTATCATGGGGCCCGATATCATTGAGTCCGATATATATAGTGCGAATAAGAATAGTGCCGGTAAGATGGAGCTCGGAAGGCATACCGTCTATCAGAGAGAACAGAAGAGTAGTTACGGCAAAATGTTGAGAAAAGAGAGATATCTTGTATCGGGTAGATCAAAGATCACGGAATTGTAAGTAGATACTACAGGGATGAAGTTGAAGGTCATACAAGACGCAAGTGTTTGAAAAAACAAAACAGTAACCATATTTGGAGCCATTAACAAAGGTCTAAGGAACCTGAAGATACAAAAATTGCAAGCATCATCAGTACGCTTGAAAAATAGGTCTATTATTAATACCCAGATATATTAGCAAAGCTAATTAAACGCTTTTTCCAAGCCATCACTAAAACTTGTGGAATTAAGTTTAGATTAAATAGAGCTGATTTTATATTGCTGGGTTTGGGTTTGGGTTTGGGTTGATTGCACTGAACAAAGAATGAGTAGATGGGCAAAATTTGTCGATTCTGATTGGCTGTGGTTTATTGACTTAATTCTACGAATCAAAAGCTTCTTGTGGGTGTGGGCTGGTATAAGCTGCTTCTCTGGCTTGGTATCCTCGATGACAAGTAGTTTGCGTCGTCACCATAATGTATGATAAACCGACTTGATATGCACAACGTTCATAAAACCCGTAGATTTCAAGTCAAATTGGCTTACTATATGTTGAAACTTTGAACTTTGTTTCGGCTAGAGATACTATGTCTATTCTCACTATTGATTATATCTATTCTTCAAGACCTAAACTCAAAAGCTAAAGTATTATCCTATCTTCATCCAGCTCGAATTCGTGGAACAGGTCGACCAGACGCGGTCTTTATGACTGACCCGACCAAATGCGCCTTTTATTCATATTGATCATCTTATCCAACACAGAATCCCATCAAAGTCGTAACTGATTATAGAAGGGCCTTCTTGAGTGGATTTCATGTACATTGAGGCAATCTCGCCTTTCTATTCGTTTCATAGTAGCGAGCCATTGATATCAAAATCGGATTGCAAAACCAGCAATTTGGCACGTGATGCATCGATTTTCCCGTTTTGAATTTCGCAGCCAGCAGAAGACATGATTAATTCAGTCAAACTACTAGATTTAGTAGAAGATACCAGCTAAAAAGACTTTGTTAGTAGGATACCTTTACCTTTTGTTGCGGTTAAAGTATCCAGCACTTTTTCTGCGTGACAAACTACTGATTGTATAAATTATAAACCAATTCCTTAGTTTGCGTAACAAGTAAATAGAAGTTCTTTCCTCAATTCAGATAATTCAAATATCAAATACCCAAAAGCAATCTAGATAAGTATCCCTAGTGTTATTCAAACATTCATCTCTACATCCAACTTTTGTCACTCTCTCTCTACAATAATATTTTAACTACAGTCTTTCCTTAACTACTTACTTTCTTTACAGAACAATGCAATTATCCAAGTTATTATTATCATTAGCCTCCACCTCCCTCATTTCCAAGGTTATTGCTGCTCCGGTTGATGCTGAAAAACGTGCTGTTGTTGTTGTCAAGCTCCAGACTACGGTGTACAATACAGAAACAAATACAGAAACTGTCCAAGGTACAGCTACAACCCTCACTGATTTGGTTGTCCACACCTCCACAACCACTTATACCAGTTACACTGCTACGATCACCTCCACAATTTTGGGTGTTCCAACCACTTACACCACAATTGCTACTACTCCAATATTAACAACTGATGATAACGTAACCACTACTGCTACGACTGCAACTTCCACTTCGACTACTTCAACTGAAAAAGCAACAACAACAACTGCTGAAACCACCACTAAGCAAGCTACTACAACTCCAACACCAACACCAACTCCAACTCCAACCACCACAACTTCAGCAGCAACTACTTCTTCATCAACTTCAACTTCCATAACTACTGTCACTGCACCAGAAGTAACTTCTAGCCCATCATCCTCCTGGATTATTGAGGATGTTTCAACAAGCACTGATAGCGGCGTTTGTGTTGTTTACTACGATTACTACTACGCTTCAGAATCTTCTGCCGATGAAACTGTTACTTCTACATCTACTATCTACACGACTATAACGCAAGCTTAGTTCAAAAAAGAAACTAAAAAAAACAAAATTTCGTGTAAAATAGTCAATGTTGTAATATAATTCGTCATCCTGGATCTGCATTGTGTGATCTGGTTCAATGATACTCGTTTCGCTGGATATATAACTCTCATTGTTTAAATTCACTAGGGTACCTCTCTCAGTGGGTCTGATCGAAATCAGGTCCTAATTCTGAAAACTCTTACTATGATTTTTCTTTCTTCTTCTTCGCCACATATACTTTGGACTTTCTAACCTCTTTGGTTTTACTTTAAATCGTTTAATATATTTTGAAATTTAAATTAATGTAGATAGACGTAAACAGAGACCTACGATAGCTAGCGTCCTTTAAATTAGTTCAGAAATTTTGAAAAGAGTCTCTGTCCAGAGTTGGTTACTACAATGCCGATTATGAGTATGACTTATAAGCTTATCCGTCAAAATTATATGTTTAAAGTACATAACACAAACTCTAACTATTAGTCAATTCAACCATAACATATAACAGATTTGGAGCTGTAATTCATTAAAAACGAGCCAGCAGTTCCCTAATTTCCCAATATTTGTTACAATTTTCACTTGAAGCTCATTTACCATACTTCTTATTTTGACCTTAGAACATCTCGTTACCATACTATGAAATTGTTGCATTATAGGGCATCAACCCTTTTATTGTTTATATCACATGATCATATCTCAAATAATCAGAATTGTTATTGTGTAAAGTATCCATCCGGGTAACAAATTTTCACACCGAAAATTTTCAATCTCTCCCTCTGCAGAATCCATTAGTACTATACTAAAAATTTGGTTATATCTTTTGAAAAAACAGCACTAAATTTTACTTTAGCAACTAAAATCTATATATAATGGGTATGTTGGAGATATTTGAAAACTCAGGAGGTCCAATACATTAATTGCAACGGATAGTGGGAATATAGAAGCGAAGGATTGCATTATTCCTAGGGAATATAAATTGAAATGGAGATATGGTATTGATCAATGTAGAAAAGGAAAGGGTGTAAATACAGATGGAAAAGAAGAATAGTAGACGTTAAAAACAAAGTATTCTAGCGAATCAGTATTCTTAATATCCTAAGGATTGGAAAAAGTTGATATCAAATTACTTCTGATCCCGCAAAAAATTGTGACCTGGTTGTATCAAGACCATAATACTAACATAAAAATAGTTAACGTTCCAAAAACTAGAAGAACCTACTGTAAGGGTAAGGAATGTCGTAAACACACTCAACACAGAGTTACCCAATATAAGGCTGGTAAAGCTTCCTTATTCGCTCAAGGTAAGAGAAGATATGACCGTAAGCAATCTGGTTACGGTGGTCAAACCAAGCAAATTTTCCACAAGAAAGCTAAAACTACCAAGAAAGTTGTTTTAAAATTAGAATGTGTCGTTTGCAAGACCAAGCATCAATTACCATTAAAGAGATGTAAGCACTTCGAATTAGGTGGTGACAAGAAACAAAAGGGTCAAGCTTTACAATTTTAAGTCTATAACTTACTTATCGAATTATTTTATAACATACGTCTCCTTTTTTATAATGAGAGAGATTCTTTGTATAGTTGCAGATTATTAATATTTTATAGCTTAACTGGGTTGCACGACTTGGTTTAATAAACATTCAAAAATTAAATGCTTTTACTTCCGTTTTTTGTATCTAGTGATAGTCCATATTAAGGAAAATAGGATATACTGGTCTTATAGGGGCCAGTATGCCTTTCAACAGTGTAAACACGATTTGTGTCTCGAGCGCGAACTGAGAATTTCGTCTTTTTCAGATTGACATAAAACATTGTTTTTCTCTTTTTCTAGGCTATTCGTTCATTAGAGATATAAGAGTAATTCACTTATAACGAGCAATCGTGTAACTGGAGGAATATCAATAGTATTTTTCTAAAATTGTTAATTTTAAATCGTTTTTCAAATTAGAGAGATCAATAATTTTATTGTGCCAGAAAGTCGCCGCAGGTATATTTAATCTGAGATCAAAAGAAATATAGTCGAAGAAATATTGGTATAACGGATTAAATACTCTCTAAATTGATAGAAAACCCATATAAACCAACCAATATGAATTATAACTACTTGACGGACGAGCAAAAGCAACAACTATACTATCAAGAACTACAAGCACAACAAGCACAACAAGCACAACAACAGCAACAACAGCAACAACAGCAACAACAGCAACAACAGCAACAACAGCAACAACAGCAACAACAGCAACAACAACAATTTCAACGTCAATATCAGCAATACCAACAAAGTCAGCAACAACAGCAACAACAGCAACAACAGCAAAATGCTTTTGTTAATTACTTACACAACAGTTCACAAGCTGATTTGAACCGGGAACACGAACAACAAATTCGTCAAAACAAAACGTATGAACAAGATTTTTTGAAGCTGCAATACCAAGATACAAAAATGGACGATACGTCTTACATGGATGAAGATACTACCCAAATCATAGAAAACCCACCACAGGCATATAATGGCTCGCCAATGAAACAGGCCCCCAATATGAATATCTTGGAGTCATCTCCAACTTTTTCATCTTCAAAATTTTTTGAAGATAATGATAATTCTGGCAAATTTCAATCTATTGATTCGGTAAATTTCAAACCTCCAGCATCAAGTCTAAAATTCACACAACTTAATAATTCCAGTAATACCAACTTATCGGAAATAAGTAATTCTAATTCTATCAGTAATTCCATTACATCAAATAATGGGCCTGTCCATGAATTCAATCAGCCTTCGCCTCCATCTTTCCAACAAGGTCAGGAACAATCACTTCAACAAAATGACATATCGCAAATGCCCAGAGAAGCAAATCATGACACGAGCTCAAACACAGGAAATGACAACATTGGGAACAATGCTGTGTCTGAAAATACTGAAACAAAGTCAAATTATGTCGTATTCAATAGACAGCCAAACTATCTAAATAAAATAACAAAGGATAAGGCATCTGCAATCAAATTAAAATTGGAAAACTATTATCAAATGTCGATCAGTCATGCCATAGAAAGAAATCAAAGAAGATTGGATTTGGAGCATAAACTCGCTAACCAAGAGGCAGGATCAAGTGATGAAAGAAAAAATCGTCAACTTCAAAATTTAGGTAAGAAAGAATCACAGTTTTTGAGACTTAGAAGAACTAAATTATCGTTGGACGATTTCATCAAAGTTAAAGTTATTGGTAAAGGAGCCTTTGGGGAAGTTAGATTGGTGCAAAAGAAAGACACGGGTAAGATCTATGCCATGAAAACATTGATGAAGTCAGAAATGTACAAAAAGGATCAATTGGCACATGTCAAGGCCGAGAGGGATGTGTTGGCAGGAAGCGATTCTCCTTGGGTTGTTTCTCTTTATTATTCATTCCAGGATTCCCAATACTTGTATTTGATCATGGAGTTTCTTCCCGGGGGGGACTTGATGACAATGTTGATCAGATGGCAAATTTTCACTGAAGATATCACCAGATTCTACATGGCCGAATGTGTACTAGCAATCGAAGCAATTCACAAATTGGGGTTCATTCATAGAGACATCAAGCCAGATAACATTTTGATCGATATCCGTGGGCACATAAAATTGTCTGATTTTGGGTTATCTACAGGTTTTCACAAAACCCACGATTCTAACTACTACAAGAAGTTGCTCGATAAAGAACCGCCAAATCAAAGTCTCCACCCAAATGGGCCAGGTAGCACCACTAGGAACTCAATGATGGTGGATGCTATCCATCTCACTATGTCCAACAGACAACAAATGCAAACATGGAGAAAATCAAGAAGATTGATGGCATATTCCACCGTTGGAACCCCAGACTATATTGCTCCCGAAATCTTCATTCATCAAGGTTATGGCCAGGAGTGCGACTGGTGGTCGCTAGGAGCAATTATGTTCGAATGTTTGATCGGCTGGCCTCCGTTCTGTTCAGAGACTCCCCATGAAACATACAGAAAGATTCTTAACTGGCAAGAAACCCTCCAAATACCCGAGGACATTCATGTTTCCGCAGAGTCTGAGGATTTGATCAGACGACTTTTGACAAGTTCAGAGAATAGACTAGGTCGGTACGGAGGCGCCGATGAGATCAAGCAACACCCTTTTTTCAGAGGTGTTGATTGGGACACCATTCGCCAAGTCGACGCTCCATTCATCCCCAAATTGAGGTCAATCACAGACACTCGCTTCTTCCCAACGGATGAACTTGAGAATGTCCCAGACTCTCCAGCTATGAGCAAAGCTATGGAACAAAAGGACGCATCGAATAATGGCGTTAAAGATGATCTTCCATTTATCGGATACACTTATTCCCGGTTTGACTATTTAACCAAAAAGAATGCGCTATAAATTGCTGATGCCGGTGAGTGAGTTACATTGCAGCAGCAAAGCCGATTATCGACATAATCAATGAAACACACCAGACAATAGACCACTGTGGTAAGTTACAGCAGATATGACCTGATAACACACACAACTTTAGCAATCATAATTATCAAATCTCCGATGTTATCTCCCACTTACTACAACCCAAACATCTCGTTAAAACCTATTATTCCATCGTAACCCATCCCATCTTAGGCCGTTTCAGCCAGCCGTCCCGAATTCATGTCGGCGTTCTCACTATTTAGTCATCAATTTGTCACATACTTGATACTATTACCGACATATTTGCCTAATTTGCCCGATGTCTCCCTCAAAATTCACTTGCCACATCCAGCAATATCATCACCGTACGGCTAACGACTCACACTACAATTACCGAGAAATATACACCGATATTTAGCAATGCCTCCAATTGTCATCAATTATCACCAATTTGTATAAATTTCACAGCAACTATCAGCAACGTTCCTAAACATTATCGGAGTCTTTTTCGAACTCTCGTATTCTATTATATCTATTATTAGATTCTAAAATTGTTAGTTTGTTAAGTTGTTAAATGGTTTAATTGTTAAATTGTTATCGCCGATGCCGACGATTCCGCTCACGTGAGTAATGTTTACTAAGAAAATTGTCTTACTTCGCTAAATATAGAAATTTCAGTAAATGATTAATAAGGGAGTCAAACGACAAATTATATATAATATTATAATATTAGGAGGTTTATAACACCTGAAAAGTTATTGTGAAGTAGAGTAGAGAATTTGAATCAATGAAATTGTTAGCACATACGCCGTTCATAGCAATGGCTGGAATTTTGATAGGTGGGGCCATGTCGCAGGGTTTCTCTAGCGATGAGGTTGCCAGAAGAGAAATGAATATGGATATGATGAATGATGGTGGTGATGACGATGGTGGCAGTGGCACCAGCACGGTGGATGTTGACATGAGCGAAATGACACCGGTGCCCCATGTGATGAATATGCATCATGGAGTACCCATATTGCAAACTAAGTTGGAACCTGAAGAACAGTTATTTTGGGATAGCTACAACACCACTACGTACTTTAACGTTGAATCGAAGCATAGGGGATCTTTATATGCACATATTGTATTGACATTGACTGCTTTTGTGTTCGTATACCCTATCTATCTTGTTTTATGCAACGTTGGGTCCAATTGGCAATTGCCGTTGTTGGCTGTCCACAGTGGTATGGTTATGATTGGATTGATGTGCTTTTCGGTGTTTATGGGGTCAATTGGCGATTTGTACCCACATAATGCGTATAATACCATGTCGTGGTTATTGTTCATTCTGACTGGTTTGCAGCTATTCTTTTCGTTGATCAGTTCGGGCTACAAATACGTTAAAGACGATGGTGCCAATTATTTTTCGATTTCTGATGAGGAAACATGTGCCTCACATGCCATTACCTTGAGTGACTTGTCCAGAGGAAGTCCTTCTCTCGAAGACGCTGAACATGAACAAGATCATGATCAAGAACATCATGATGACTTCAGGATGAAGACATCTAACGATGCCATGTTCACTCCATACAAAAACCCATTGAGAAAAATATATTCCATTGGTTCGGTTAGATATCTTATAGATCATTTGGGTAAATCTGCTGGGGCTTGTCTTGCAATCTTGAACTGGGGTCATTTTTTCTACTTTTTGATTTACATTCCTACAGGTATTGCAACATTTTTAGTCTTGGGTAAGGGCTCTACCGTTTTCAACTTATTAGCTCATTTTATCAAGGGAGGTATTTTCTTTGCTTATGGTATTTTAAGTTTGGCTAGATATTGTGGTGCCTTCACAAACAAAGGCTGGGCATGGAATCATAAATTCATTACCAAAAACACCTCCTCTCAATCATTATGGAATAAGTTCCAGTCTAGAGGTATGATTACTATGGAAATGATTGAAAGTTCCTTAATATTGTTCTACGGTTGTACCAACATATTTTTGGAGCATTTGGCTGGCGCAGGTCAAGCATATTCCGCTAAAGATTTACAACATGCTTCTATTGCATTTATTTATATTGGATGTGGATTGAGTGGAGTTATCACTGAGATTAAATTGAGCAGTTGGAGATTTGAAAAGTCTATTGAAAATTATGAAAGACAAACTTCTTCCAACTCCTCTAAAAATATCATAAAAGGATCTCCCGGCTTCTCTCCTAATCCATTCCCACTTGTTACAATCTACTGGACAGGTATTTTAATGTCCAAGCATGAGCAAGCATCAGAATTGTCTACTGATATTCACGTTCAATGGGGTAATTTGTTTGTCATGGGTTGTGCATTTAGATTCTTGACCTACATTTTGGTATTGCTACTCCCTGCCAACAAAAGATTGAATCAGCCATCTAGACCTATGACCGAATTGATTGTTAGTTTCTGCTTGTTGTGTGGTGGTATGATTTTTATGGAATCTACTGACCCTGTCGTTCTCGCATTCGAATACCATGGCTACACTGCAATGTTAACATTGAATGTGTCTTTGGGTGTAGTTATGTTGATAATGGGATGGGAAATGTTTGTTTTTGCTTTCAAGGATTGGTTAATTAAAAGAAGATCCTAAACTTAATGTATCATTCGCATACTAAAACAAAATAGTTTTGCGGATATCATTAGTTTGAAATGGCTAATATACATATTTATTTCATTAACGACTTCACATGATCATTTTTTATACCTTTTATTAATTTATCATTTGATATTCATTATAAATCGTGACTTTTAATCTATTTATCCTAGCTACATCGATTTTTTTAGTGTTTTGGCACTAATATAATAATGATTTATTTATTTTAAAAATTAATTGATAGCTAATTTGTTTCTACCGAATTTGCGTTTACCTTTGTAGAATTGACCTGCTCAGTTGCAATATTTGTGGGACAAGAATCTTTGTATCACTATTTCGTAATATTTAAAATCCTTTGTATCATTTTTTTCAAATCCAAATTTGTTAAAAGAAAAGCTTCAATTACTAAATCTTTATTGAAACTAATTATAATAGCCCCAGTTAGATCTTTCCAGTGGTTTGCCTTGTCTTACAGATACATGATTTTGCAATAACCAATTTTTCGATATTTTCTGTCGACGCACTTTTTCTTTCTATGCTAACCAATTTTTCAATTTTGAAAATGGATATTGCATTTCTTTCATTTATATACATTTATATACATTAATATATTAATTAGATATAATGGATTCCTTTAATCCATCTAAAAGAAAGAGAGATGATTTTGAGTCAGACTTTCCCCAAGGGAAAGGCAATTTCGAAGATGACAACAAAAAACAACATATGGATCCAACAATAGAATTAATTTCTAATGTATGTAAAGATATAAGAAAAATCGGAGAAAACTCTAATTTAGCAAATCAGATAGACGATATTTCATACATCTCTAATCCTATAGTTGCTGAATTTGAAAAAATTGATAAACTAAGAAATTCCATTTTAAGCACCTTATATTCATTGGTGATTGAACAGCCTCAAAAGATTAATCCTTTAAGTAATTTGATTATGATTTGTAACTCAAAAAATTTTGTGGTTGCTAAGTATGTTATTGAGTTCTTTCATTCAAAGGCACAAGGTTTATTAGACTCAATCGCAATTGTGAAGGACGATGGAAGGGTTGATGATTCTAAAAAAAGCGAAAGTAAATTGAATGAAGATGCCGGTGTCTTTAACAATTTGAAATCAATCCTCAAGTTCTTGGCCACTTTGTCTCCTATCATCGATAACTATTCTGTTATAAACATTTTCAAACAATTATTGAATTTATCAGTTGAACTTCAAAATTCCTCCACCAAAAGAAATGGTATAGCTGAGGAAATTTATTACAATGTATTAATATCGATACCATACTTATTAAGTAATGATTTTTCTAATGAAATGGTAGAGCATGCGAATGAATTAGTTGAACTAGCTACAGCTTTTAATGCAATTAATACTCCTTGCGATCTAATCTTACCATTCGACTCTAAGTCAAAGAACTATGATCTTCCATACGAACCCCAAAAAATCATAGATTTAATATTACCTTCAATTACTGAATTACAAGGAGAAGACAAAAAGTGGGACTCATTCAAAAATAAATTATTTTTAAACTGCAGTGAATTAATGGCTCCAATTATTGAAGATGCATTAAAGAACAATTCTATCTCCAACGAAATTATTAAACATCAATTACCTCAATTATCTTTACCGTCAGTGGAGTTTTTAAACTCATTTAGCCCAAGTGGATTAATTGACAAATTATGGCACGATAATTGTCGTTTGTTGTTTCAAGTCTACAACTCAACAGAATTTGAATCTGTACCAAAAATTAATTCATACTATGGTTTATTTTTCAAGGATTTATCTTTTGACATTTTAACCAATTTATCCTTTAATAAGAATGAAGCTTCTATTCAATTATCAATTTTAGACTTATATTTCAACAAAGACTTGTTTGCTCCTCCTGGATCTTCCATTGACCAATTATCACTCATTCATAAAGATAATTTATCTGGTGAAAACATTCCTCCATTATCCACTTGGAAAATTGAGGATATCGCAGTTGAAAGTATCTTAACTATGATTTTCCAATTGCCAAATACATTGCACTATGAAATCTACTATTATACTGTTTTGATTGCATGTTGTAGAGAAAGTCCTGAATCTATTGCTCCTGTTTTTGGTAGAGCAATTAGATACTTCTACAATAACTTAGAAACATTGGATTATGAACTTAAAATTAGATTTTTGGACTGGATGACCACACAAATTTCAAATTTCGAATTTAGTTGGAAATGGGATGAATGGCTCAATGATTCAAAAAAATTAAAAAATTTGAGCTATCACCCAAAAAAGAATTTTATCAAAAACTTAATTGCAAAAGAGATAAGGCTTTCTAATAAGAATAGAATAAAAGAAAGTTTTGTGACGGTTAATCAAGAAACTAATGAAGTTATCTTTTTAGATGAATTTTATCAATACTTGAATATTTCTTTGTTTGAAAACGAAACAAAGTTTATAATGGATTACGATAATGAATTATATGGAAAAACAGATGAAGCAAAAGAAGTTTTGGCAAAATTAAGTTTTGACAGAGCTGAAGCATTCGCTTCAAAATCAAATATTTCGCCTCAAGAAGAATTAATTTACAATTTTTCAAATTCTAATTTACCATTCCATGAAATTTCAAGTAAAGTATATGACTTTATAACTGCTAACTGGAAACCAAATGATGCATTTAAAGAATTATATGACGAAATTTTAGAAGCTCTTAAAACTAATCCTGAAGTAAACGAGGATAGGTTCTTGATTAACTTAATATTTCAAACATACGCTTACATTGGCTCTAGGTCGATCTATTCTGTTGTAAGTGTTTTATCTCGTGATATCAATAAATTGAAATTCTTAAGTGGCTCAATTATTAATTACAAACCAGATGAAGCTAAATTTGAAGGAGTGGAATTGACATCAGAACAAATAGAGAATAGACAAGCTTGGATTATTGAATCCATTTTCAGAATTTGGATTCATCAACCACAGGTTGTTTTCTTAATATTAGAATACTTGATCGAATTTGATATTATCAGACCTGAATACTTAATTAGCAAAGTTGTGGAAATAGATAGCAACTTGATTATCAAGAATGTCTCATGTATGGAGTCAATTAACAGAATTTTGAACAATTCATTCAAAACTGAAAATTTTAAGCCTTTAATTTTAAGGTTATTTGATAGTATCACTAGTAATTTGAATGCTATCATGGAGCAGTTAGAGATTCAACTTAACCAAGAAATTAAAATAAATAAAACTTTCGGTGAAGAAGACACGGAAAATTTACATTTAATGAAACAAATAGACAACCAATGGTTATTTTATGAATACAAAGGTTTATTGAAAACCTATTTGAGAAAATATATTACAAATCAATCCATTGAATATTTGAATGAAGTTAAAGAAATTTTTGATAAGCTTCAAAATGAACCAATCAAAGCTGAAGTTATGGAATGGTTAGAAGAATTGAGTTAGATTTATTTTTCTTTTATATAGGATCTTGTAGTAATATTTAAATTCACGTAAAATCATAAAAAGTCACCCGAGTAAAAATTCAATATCTGCTGCGTACCCTATTTAGTCGTCGATAAAGATTTAATCAAAGAACACATTCTTTATGACGGAGTTTCGGGAAGACCAAACGTTAGCTATAGAGACTAATAACTTAACTTATAAGTTTACTTCCAGTAATAAAATCGGATTGCAAGATATAAACTTAAAAATAGCATGGGGAACTACAAACTTGATAGTTGGTCCAAATGGTGCTGGTAAGTCAACTTTACTCAAGATATTGGCTGGAAAGACATTAATTAAGAAGGAAACATTGAAGATTGGAGGATTTGATCCTTTTGAATTCTCCATTAATCGAAACCAAAAACAAAATTCAGATATCAATAATTTCATTACATACTTAGGAACTGAGTGGGCAGCCAATTCTATTGTCAAGAGAGATATTCCAGTCAAATTGCTAATTTCTTCCATTGGTGGTGAAGCTTACTCTGAAAGGAGAAATAAATTAATTGATATTCTTGATATTGATCCAGATTGGAGCATGTCATACATTTCAGATGGTGAACGTAGAAGGGTTCAGATCTGCATGGGTTTAATCAAACCATGGCGTCTTTTGCTTCTTGACGAAGTAACGATTGATTTGGATGTAATTGTAAGACAGAGATTGTTGAACTATTTAAAGGAAGAATGTGTTCAGAGAAATTGCTGTGTTATTTATGCAACTCATATTTTTGATGGTTTGGGAAAAGGATGGTGTGATAGAATTATCCATTTAAACGGTGGTATTAAACTTGATGATATAAGTATATCTGAGCTAGACTTTGTTCATAATCAGAGTAATTCAGTTGAAATCATAGACAGGCCAGTAAAGAGAGTTAAAGTAGCGCTTGCAGAATCTCTCCATCCACTTGCATTACATTGGTTAAAAGCAGATTTACTTGAGAGAGGAAGTAGAGAAGAAGAGAAGCTTAAGCTTGCTAACAGAACCAATGATTGGAATAACGCTAAGGATGGAAAATACTTTGACGCTGATGAAAATAAACTTGCTCATTATTTCAAGGCTACAAGAGATTATGGTAAATAATTCATAGAAACAGAACTTTTTATTTCAATATGTCTAAACAACTTAAGTGCTGGTTCTATTTGTAGGGTTTCTAGAAAAATGCAGTCTGCATTGTGATAACAGCTCTAGAAATGATGCTCAATGTAATAATTTTAAATTAGCCCTTAGCCGCTATTAATTATAATTTCATCCCTTCTTCCATCGAAAATTTTCTCTCTAAGTCCATAAACTTTATCAATTCTTCGCTTCTTCTTAATCTTTGGTTAAGCATCCAATTCTGATAATTTAGCTCTATGTAGTCCTCGTTGTTGAATTTTCCGAAATCTAATAGTCTTATACTTTGCTTTGAATCGTCAACTAATCTTCTTCTTCCTTGATTCTGCTTTGACGAAGCCAATGGAGTGCTGGGCCCTCTTTTTGTACTGGGATTCCATGTTGTTGATGCGATCTTCTCTTGATCTAACTTCAAAGAAGTATCTAAATGTGGTTGGTTCTCTATATCTAGTTCATTTAGCGAATAATCTTTACTTGCTTCTGTCCTATTTTCTATCTTTTCTTCTGCATTCATTTGGATAGTGATGAAAGTAATTTAATAAAACTGACTTATGTTAGTATTTGTATTGTCAATATAAAACATATCTATTATATGCAGTACATGGTGTTTTCAAGACTATCAATAGTTCTAAAGAGAGTTCTTGATTCCCACACCAAAACGGAATTAAAGTAACACTCAAGGCTATCAGACAAATGAAGAGTTGGGAGTAAGTGTCATAATAACTTTTTTTATTTTTTTTCATTCATAAAATTTGATTTCTGATTCACTTAAATTTATTTTCAAAGATGCAAAATTATAATAAAAATACTAAAAATTCATAAAGCTCTATCTAAACTTGTCTTCTCAAATGTTCCACATTAGAGAAAATGTGCTTAAACTGTCATATCTGTTATCCAATAGTTCTTCTTCTTTCGTCTATACTATATTAGTTGGGGTGTTTTATAGCCACGCCATATGACAATAACTACTTTTCTAGGTTTAAATGAACGCTTCAAGTTCCATAAATAGCGCTCTATACCCAAGCTTCCTACATTTGGTAGTCGAAAGGAAATTTTCGCTTTATAAGTTTAGATTTAGACATAAAATGTTATGTGTGTGAGATTGAAGTGCATTTTATGTGTTCTGCCTTGCCATAACAAGAATCGTGAGACGACCTTTATAAGAAGTGAATACCCTCAAAACTTGACCAAATACAAAGAATCAAAAATTCCAAAGCAGGTACCCATGCTAGGCTCCCAAGCACCTACACCCACCTTCCCGTTTGTAAATAATGCCATTCCCAGGCCTTCATGGTGCTCTGGAAGACGCAGAATGTTGAACAACTCATTTACCATTTTCAACGATGAGGACAGAAAGAAGCTCCTGCAATCGGGTCAGCGTGCTAAAAATTATTCTCAATGCTCTATAAACTCACTATCGGGGGCTGTTGACTTCTCGTTACTAAATAGCGACTCGTGGGTCCATTCTCCCATCCTGGGGCCAAGTTCTTCCGCCTTGACTTTTGCACCCTCAGCTACTTCGTACACTCTGGCCCACAATGGATTAGTGGAGCACGCTGTAAAATTGACAGAACAACAACCGCTATCCCATGTTACAGATATACTTACTGAGCTACACGATATAGCCTTTGAACTAGGCATAGGCAAAGAAAATGTATGAATCTGGGGTAGGGTTTATAGAAGTGATGAAAACGTGTGAATACCAAGTTTCAAATTTTTCAATTGGACGACCCGGTGAATTTTTTTCATATAAAACGATTGATTCCACCTTTTCATAGAATAATTTTATATAACTAGTCAATATATATACAATGTCTAACCAAGAAAGAACTTTCATTGCTATCAAGCCAGATGGTGTCCAAAGAGGATTAATCAACCAAATCTTAGGCAGATTTGAAAACAGAGGTTTCAAATTAGTTGGTATTAAGTTAGTTCAACCAACCGAAGGTTTATTGAGAGAACACTACGATGACTTACAATCTAAGCCATTCTTCCCTTCTTTGTTGTCTTACATGTTATCCGGTCCAGTCTTAGCTACTGTCTGGGAAGGTAAGGACGTTGTCAAGCAAGGTAGAGCTATCTTAGGTGCTACCAACCCATTACAATCTGCTCCAGGTACCATCAGAGGTGATTTTGCCATTGACATGGGTAGAAACGTCTGTCACGGTTCTGACTCTGTTGAATCTGCTAACAAGGAAATTGGTTTATGGTTCAAGAAGGAAGAATTAGTTGAATACAAGCCAGCTTTATTATCCTGGATCTACGAGTAAGTTCCTCAATCTAAGCTTTAGTTAGTTATATTCTTGCATTAGAACGTATTTAATAGTTTAGTAATATATAAGGATCCTGTATAAGTTCATTCTTTGTAGTATTGTGTGGATTTTTAGTACTAAAACTATCATAATCAAAAAGTCGTGTATATTATTTCAATATCAACTATTTGAGTTTTACTATCACCACTCTTAAGTTTTAAATTAAATACTATTTCTTCAGCGAATTGAGTTTCTACGTTTGTTTGAGTAGTACTTTGAGAATAATTGAAGTGAGATGACAATGGATGAGGATCTATTCGATGTTCCAGGGAATGACGAGGAAATGTTAGACGCAAATGACGAAGACATGGAAGACCAAGACAACAATAACAGCCAATATGATAATGTGAACATGGTCGATGGTGAAGAACAAGATGAAGAACAAGACGAAGAGGAAGAAGATGAAGAGGATGAGGAAGACGAAAATGAAGGTAATGAAGATGAAATGGAAGAAGATGAGGACGAAGAGGACGAAGAGGAAGATAACGAAGAAGAAGAAGAAGAAGAAAATGAGGACGAAGACGACGAGGACGATGATGACGATGAAAATAAATTTGTAGATTCTAGTGAACATATCCATGATCCTAATAACCCTATAGACGAGTCTGAAAAGGTGATGAATGGCGTCGCCATATCGAATGACAAGGAAGATAACGAGGCCGACAAAAAGAAGCAGCTTAAAGCTGATAAAGAAGACTACCCTAATGATGAACCCGAGAAGGAGAACGGAGAATCCCTAGAAGTAAGATCTTCGCTCAGGGAAAAGATTATGCTCAAGGCCAAAGAAGCAACAAATCTTGATATTGTTCCTTCACTAGCAATCCCATATAATTCTGAATGCCACACTATAGCATTCACAGATGGCCCTAAGTGGATATTAACGGGAGGTGAAGATGGGTTTATAAGAAAATACGATTTTATTGCATCAATACAGGGCAAATCGCCATTAACAATGGCTCAAAAACACAATATGGTCGATTCCATTACCAAGGCAGGCGTTATTTCTTCATATTGGGAAAACGAACAGCCTCTTTCTAAAAAAGAGTTGGTGGTATTGAATCCTAAGTTAAAAGCCAGTGATTTTAGTACTGGATCTGTAAATTACGAACCTAAAGTGAACCCGGTGTATGCTTTAGATGTAGAGAGAAACGGCTTTTGGTGTTTGTCAGGATTATCATCCGGAGGAATTTCATTATATACAATGAGACATAATGAAGGATCGATTCATCATTATTTCATGCATCAACAAAAGAATGGATCAGGGAATGATGGCCATTCCAATGCCATTTCGGTATTGAAGTTAAATACAAGCCAGGATAAATTTTTATCAGGATCATGGGATAAAACTATCAAAGAATGGGACTTGAATTCAGGAAAATCGATTCGTACCTTTGCTGGCAGTACTGGTCAGATTTCTAATATTCAATTTAGACCTAACGGATTAACCGATTTGAATCTTTCTAGTACTAGTGAAGAGATTGAACTTGGCGAAAACGATGAAAATAAAAGTGATGTGGACTCTCTTTTCGGTGAAAGTGAAAACGACAATGAAAACGAAAAAGATCAATTACAAAAAGTTCAAGAAGCTCAGGATAAGGTGCCTTCAAAGATATCAGTTAATAAATCTAAAGCAATAAACAAGACCTTTAGTAACGATAACATATTCATGAGCTCAAGCATGGATGGTACCGTAAACATTTGGGATGTGAGAGCAAGCAATGCTGTTTTGAGATTAGGTGTCTCTGAAGGAACACCTCCTTGGTGTATGTCTGCTACATGGTCAAATTGCGGAGAATACATATACGTTGGTAGAAGAAATAGTTCGGTAGAGGAACTTTCGATAAAGATGCCGCATACCAAATCAAAACTGAGTCACAATAGGGACACAATGATCCCTAATATTTCAAAATTGTTACAATTTCCTAAGATTTCAGGGCCTGTCAGTGCAATTTCCACAATGCCAAATGCCGATTACATACTATGCGGCTCTAATGATAATATCAGATTGTATAACTTGAAGCTTTATAAAGACTTGTCAAATGGATCTACTGCAAGCACAAAAAAACCAGCCACACCATTTACCATCATCCCAGGTCACCATGGTGGTATTTTAAGTTCTCTTTATGTTGATGATACTGGTAGATTTATGGTCAGTGCAAGTGGAAATAGAGGCTGGGGCCATTCAATTTTTACTGATACAGTGTTGATATATGAAATTGATATTGAAACGTAAGTCTATAGAATTGAAATTAACATGTTAAAATAAAAATTCTGCTTAATGCATTAAGAAATCTTAGCCAGCGAATCCAAATATAGAGTTTCGTAGACTTCCCAATCCCACATTGAAAGCAGTAACACCCTCATTTACTATATTGGTGTTTCTTACAAAATCAAACACATTACTTATTAACTCATTAGCTTCTTCCATGATCTCACTTCTAATGCTGTTAAATTCATTAGCGACACAAATAAAAGAATTTTCATTTACCAAAAATCTACTTATAGATTTAATTGGCAGTAAAATATTTCGTAAGATATGGGTAAAGCCAAAATCTTGAAGGTTTCCGTAGTTTTTAGTGATCAAGAAATGAAGCATAAAACCAATAAACCCGATGGTAAAACTAGTTTTATAAATACCGATAATATAATGATTATCACCATTAGTTGAAGTTTTACCATCAGGTGTTGGAGTTGAAGGTTTAGTACTATCGAATATTCTTTTGAATAATAAAGACGAAGTATTGGCTATTGTTAGATTAATAGAAGAAGATGCAGATGTTAGACTTGATAAGGAGGACGATAACAGGTTGCTGTGACTGTTTTCGAACTCTGTAACTGTCGAATTAGAAAGAGACTCTTGTCTCTCAAGGAGCTGAGTTTGAAGTATCTGATAATATGTATTTTGCTTAGAAATTTCTTCGTCCTGAAGTCTGATTAGATCATTCAAGGATTTATCAGACAGATCACCCTCAGCTGAAAGTAGGTATCCATAATGTTCATTTTTAAAATTTAAGCTTTTGAATATATCGGAGCTATTCAATAGAACCGAGTTTGAATTGAATTCCTTAAACCAAAAATAATAAGTTGATGATGAATTTTCTAAATCATCAACCGGATAAGTTTCAAATAAAGTTTTAGCTTCATTCAAAATCTTAATCAAGTCCGTATCTGTCAAATCCTTATATAAATTATTAGGCGAAATCAAAGAATGAACCAAATCTTGGTCTATATTTTCAAATGGTTGGAAATCATCCAAAGGTAAATTTAACTTATCAAATATTTCATCTTTGTACACTATAAGCGTAGCAGCATAGATATATATGTTCATTAAAACGGAGCCGTAGCTTAGTCCAAAGTCCCAAAGCACTAAGATCTGTTGTAAACTCTTCAAGTCGTGGCTAAATAAGGTTAATATAGATGACAACCCCTGAAAAAAGTTATAGTCATAGTTTTGACCATTTGACATGAAATATGAACTACTGGTTTGTTTGATTAATTCAAACAAAGATGGCTCTGCAATTTCTAAAATTGTGGGTATCAATTTCAAGTGGTTTGTAGAAAGACCGATGTCCTTGATCATGAAATCTCTTAAATGGAATATAGTAAGCTTCTCTAGAACCTTAAATGCCAATTCTTCATCAACTGAAATACCATTAGAATCATGTTTACAATATATTATCAAAATAATACTAGCTACGTCATGATAGCCTTGATAGTAATTAAGAGCAGGATATTTTCTTAAAATTTTAATTATCAAGTTAAGCAATTTCTTTTTGAGTTCATCAATGTCTGATTTAGAATAAATTGTGGTATATGATTCGTTCTGATTTTGGTTTTGAAATGACTGGAAATGTGATAATATAGTAAATGATCTTTGGATATCCAACTTGACTTGATCTTCATCCTTGTGCGGAGGTAAATCTATTGCTTTCAAGTCATCTAAGAAAAGAGATGCAGTCGTGAGGTTACTTAAACCAAGTTTCAGCTTTTTGGTTATGGACGATTCAGAATTATTCAATTCCTCCACCTCTTCCTTCTCCACCAATTCATCCGAGTCTAATCCTAGCAACAACGGCCAAATCTGTGACCTGAGTTGATTGTCTATCAAACCTTCTGTTGTTCTCAGATATTCAACTAATGTGTCGAGTTGCTTGTTTGCTAACGACTCCTTCAAAGTCTTGGATTTCAAGCTTTTAACCATTTCACTCAAGGGGAATCCCTCACCATTGTAAAATGATTTACCTAGCTTACCTATATCCATAGAAACCCAATCTGGATGCAGTTCCGTCAACACCGTATGATGAGAACTATCGGGTGCAATTGTCGTCATTTAAACTGTTAATGCGAAATATTTGATTAAAAAATCCACCGATCCCTTATCTACTTGATAATAGTAAAAAAGACACTATTACTACTCACTTAAGTATCAGCTTCGATAACGCTAAGTGAATAAAACAACTGAATTCCAGGAACTTAATGATTAGCCTTCAGAATCAATTTTCATCATTTGTGGCCGGTTTTATATACAGGCCTTATCAAATCAACATATAATCTCCCAATATGGAATACATTGGTGAAATTACAGTACTGAAGATATTAGGACAATATTAAACAAGAAGATACTTATATAAGATGAAACATACAATTGAATCATTCAAGATAATTAACGAGGACGAACTTGCCATTGAATGGTCTGATAGACAGATATCCAAGTTTCACAATATTTGGTTGCGTGACAATTGTCACTGCGATCAATGTTATTATGCTGTAACAAGACAAAGGCTTTTGAACTCCTGCTCGATCAAGGAGGACATAAAGGCTCTGAAAATTGCTTCTGATGAAAACGATAAACTTGTGATTGTCTGGGATCAAGATAATCACAAGAGTGAATATGAGGCCGAGTGGTTGAGATTGCACTCTTACAACCCCAAGTTAGTTCCCAACGATTTTAAGGTATTTAAGGAGAAAGAAGTGTTGAAAATGGAGTTCTGGAAGGTAAAAGACATCGAAGGGAATTTGCCAATTGTCGATTATAACGAGGTGATCAAGTCGCTGGACGAAAGTGATAAGGAAGAAGCCATTCGAGACTGGTGCTTGAAGATCTGGAAACATGGTTTCTGTCTTATTGACAACGTTCCTGTTAATGGAGAGGCTACAGAAGCTCTTTGTGAAAAGATTACGTATATCAGGCCTACGCATTACGGCGGATTTTGGGACTTCACCAGTGACTTATCAAAAAACGATACTGCTTACACTAATATTGATATTTCATCTCATACCGATGGAACTTATTGGTCGGATACACCAGGCTTACAATTATTCCATTTATTACATCATGATGGTGTCGGTGGCACTTCTTCTTTAGTAGATGCTTTTCAATGTGCCCAAATCTTTAAGGAAAAGCATCTGGAGGATTTTGATCTCTTAACAAAAATTCCAGTTCCAGCTCACTCAGCCGGAGAGGAAAAAGTTTGTATTCAACCTGATATTCCTCAGCCAATTTTTAAGTTAGACAATGACGGAAAGTTGATTCAAGTGCGTTGGAACCAGTCTGATAGGTCAACCATGGATTCGTGGGCAGACCCCGAAGACGTTCCTAAATTCTACAAGGCTATTAGAAACTGGTACAAGATAATTAGTGATAGTGAGAATGAGATGTTTTATCAATTAAAGCCTGGCCAATGTTTGATTTTTGACAATTGGAGATGTTTTCACTCTAGAACTGAGTTCACGGGTAAGAGAAGAATGTGTGGTGCCTATATCAATAGAGACGATTTTATTTCTAGGTTGAAACTTTTGAATTTAGGAAGAGAAGCAGTTTTAGATTCAATTTAGAATAATCTACAACCTACAAGATGACAGACTTGAATGGAGTAATAGTTTATAAAATCGAGTAGATAAAATCTATAAATTAATACAACAATATTTTGACATTTTCCTCCATTATGTTAACACACCTAGTAGAAAATTGGAATTCTGTTCTTGGTGTCCCATTCCCATGGGTCATTAAATCTTAAACCTTGGTCCAATTTTGATATAGCTTCAAAATCTTCTTCGGATAAGCTGAAATTGTTAACTTCTAAGTTTTGGAATAATCTGTCAGGATTGTTAGATTTTGGAATGATAGCAATTCCTCTTTGAGAAGCCCATCTTAATAAGACTTGAGCAGAACTCTTTTTGTGCTTGTCCGCGATAGATTTAACAACATCATGGTTAAACAAAGTTGGAGTGTCTAATGCTTTGGCACTCTTTAATTCTAAGAAAGATTGAGGGCCAAAAGAAGAATAAGCAGTGATAGCAATTCCTTTGGATCTGGCGAATTCAACCAATTTTGGTTGTTGTAAGTATGGATGATGCTCAATTTGCAATGCTGCTGGAGTAATTGTAGCACTTCTTAACAAATCGTAAATGTAAGCGGCGGAGAAATTAGAGATACCAATTGATCTAACCTTATCAGTTTTGGTCAATTTTTCCATTGCTTTCCAGGTTTCAGCCAATGGAACCTTCTCGTAGTGGAAGTTATCACCATCTCCACAGTAGAACCCTGGTGGATACTTTTCTTCATATGGTACGTATTTGAACGCAATTGGGAAGTGGATTAAGAACAAGTCCAAGTATTCCAATTGCATATCGGATAAGACTTTGTCCAAAGCTTCTTCGACGTGTTCTGGAGAGTGGTAGGAGTTCCATAACTTGGAAGTGATGAACAACTCTTCACGAGAAACTAATCCTTCGTCAAGGGCCATCTTGATACCTTGACCGATCTCCTTACAGTTACCGTAATCTTGAGCAGCATCGAACAATCTGTATCCTACCTTAATGGCATTGTAGATCTGTTCTGGGGCAGTCTTGTTATCGACTTTCCAGCAGCCAAAGCCAACTAATGGCATATCGTAACCTGAATTCAATTTAATTGACATGATTAATTTATTTCTTTAAGAATAATTGAAGTAATTTGAATATTTTCGTAAAATCAATTGGGTGGAAATTTCCCCCATATATATTTTCGAACTGAAAAATCACCGAATGATAGCAATTTCCGGATTTCTTTCCATCCCTGAGAATATGCAAAATACCTTATGTGAAGCCATTCGTTTGAAAATAGCAATCTCTCCGATATTGCGGGGTCATTTAAGTTCTCTTTGATTTGTTAGAATATTTAGATCTGACCATTTGACGGTTTTTAAGTATTACGGTACATATATAGTGAGTGGGTATTAAATGATGCCCAATCGAGGATTATGTCTACTATGCTTTCCAAGGAATGCTACAGCTCTTGAAGGTAGTCAATACACAATCACCCATTATAAATCTTGTAAAATGGTATTGGTACTGTTACAATTGGAGAGAATACAATTCTTAAAAATCAAGCAGTGGAATTTGAAAAATCGACCCCCACGAAAGATCGATTGAGAGAATTGAGAGTCGCAAATCCCAAATAGGAAATTTGTCATTTTTATTAAAGTGCGACATACTTGCGACATAGAAATGACAGAATGTAAATGCCATAACCTAATTTGGACATAAAGTAAACAGTTCATATGATGCCAATAATTGCACTATCATCTATGAAAGTAAAAAAATAGAGTAGAAGATAGGTTCCTTAGGGATATATTACAGGAGGAGACATGTCAACCATACCCCTTTATCTTAGAGTCAAGGAAAACCACCAGCATGAGATACAGCCTATATTTGAGGTGGTTTCTGATAAGAGTATCAGCTTTAATGATAAAAATTACGATTTTACAAAGGTCTTCACAGACAACGATTACACGGAGCTAATTGAGGTTCCTAATTCAGATTCAGCATGCTTTATTTTTATGGGGCCTACTGGAGCTGGTAAGACCACCACATTACGGAGGGTTATTAACAGCAAGATCAGAGCATTGCTGGAGCAAAAGACAGTGACATTTTTAAGTGCATTCGAAGTCAGAGACAATAAATACATAGTGGACTTGCTAGAAAAAAATAACAGCGGCAGAAAGGAGTTCTATAGCTCTATTTCGATAGAATCAAGATTGAGAAAAGAAAAATTGAGCCACGAGGATGCCTCTGCTATAGTTAGCGAGGTTTTTAAAAGAAGAAATACTATGAAGACTTCCTTCAATAACGAATCCAGCAGATCCTGTTTGGTTATTACGTTCTTTTACAACAACCAAAGAGTGACATATATTGATCTTATGGGCAATGAGAAATTTGACAGATCTCTTCCTTCAGCAAATGTATTTGCAAACTCCAGTATGTCTTCAATAACTCAATTGTTGTCGAAAAGAATCATAAATGGTAGATCTTCCAATCTTATTACCAACTTAATTTTTAAGAAGGATCCAACCAAAAGTAGAAAGATCAATATCATACTAAATCTTGACCAGTATGGAGATGCAGCTTTGGTTAAGTCCACTTTGAATAATATTGCCGAATTGCTTAAAGAATTCAAATTCGAAAATTCTTCAAGTCTTAAGATAAAAGAAGGGAAATCAATTCCTCATTATGCAATTCCAACGGTTGCTTCTTTGAGCCCAAAGAGATCCATTCTCAGCCCTTCAAGGAAGATCAACTCAAGTCCTTCAAAAGTCAAATTAGTTCCAGCTCTTCATAGACCCACTGTAGCACCAAAGAGTCTCAGAGATGCTAATGAGCTTTCTCTTAGATCATCTCCAATCAAATATGTCCCTAGAATGCCACCTTCTGAAATCTCAGAAAACTTGCTAAGTGATTTTCACGAGATTCAAGTATCTGGTTTGAAGAAAACTATAAATGATTTAGAGTATGAGAATAATCAATTGAAGAACGAGCATCAAGAGATTTTGGATATTTTCAACAAGGAAACTTCCGATTATAATGCAGACTTGACTGAGATCAAAGAACCAGAAAGAATTGATATGATAACTTTGAAAGCTGAATTAGAAGCCTTGAAAGAGTCTAACTCACAAAAAGAGGCACTTGACATTCAAAAACAAGCAATAAATGATAAGATTGATGATTTCAAAACTGACTTCTTTCGATTCAAAGAACATCATGCTTCATTTAATTCAAACGTTGATGATTTAAAAGTAAAAGTATATAAATTTGAGGAAGAAGTCTCGAGATTGAGAAATTCTAATGAAATCAAAACAAGCGAATGTGCGGTTTTACAAACTAGACTTAAAGATTTTGAAAACCAAAATTTGAATGCAAACAATTGTTTGAAAGAATTAGAGTCAGAAAATAAGGAATTGAAAATCAGGATCTCTTCAGATCTCGAAACAATCAAAAAATTGAATCAAGAAAGTTCTGATTTGAATCACAGCAAGTATGAATTGATGCAAAAAATCGAAAATATGGAGCAAGTTCAAAATGATAAAGAGGAGGCATCAAGAAAGTTACTAGCAGCTGAAATAGAAAAATTCAATTTGCAAATCAGCGAAAGAGATTCTGAAATATCACATTTGAAGGATAAGATTGCTGAAAGCCAAGAATTGCTCATAAATACATCCGTTGATATATTAGAGCGTGATGAATTGATTAAAAAACTTTCGGGTGAAATTTCTGTCAAGGATTCTGAAATTGAAACTTTTAATAAAAAAATTCATCAATTGGAAGCCACTATCAGCAATAATAGTAACCAAGGACAAGATTTTAAACAAATGGAAGATGAACTTGAAAATGTTAAAGCTCAATGGAAGCAAGGAATCATTTTAAACGATAAAAAGTCTGAAGAATTGAAGGACATAAAAGAGAAGTTGAATAATTTAGAATCTGTTAATAAAAAGTTGGAAGAAAGCTCTGAAATAGAGAGGAAAAATCACTTTAAATTAATTGAAAAAAAAAATTCAAAATTGAATGAAAGCGCAAAGCAAGTCCAAAGCTCAACAGAAACACTCGAACTTACCCAAGCAGAAAACTCTAAATTGTTGCAACAATTAGAGAATATAAAGAAAGACTTGGAGGTTTCAAATGTTGAGATTTCGAACTTAAAGCTTTCTTCAACTAATTTTGAAGCCAATAATAAGTTATTTGATGAAGAGAAAAAGATATTAAACGAAAAAATACAATCCATAGAATCTCTCTGGTCAGAGAAATACGATAAACTAGAATCTTGCAAGGATGAAGAAATCAGGAAATTAAGAAAGAAATTGACTAAAGCTCCGAATCCAACACCTACTCAGGTAGAGATTCTTAATAACGGACAAATAGCCAAACCTAAATTTAGTGGATCTGACATATTTGAGGAGGACGTTGAAAAAGAAAATTCTTCACCAATGCCAGATATGTCTTCAAGCAAGAAGAGCAAAAAAGTCTTGATGCCTTCTAATACGATAGATAGCTATAAGGAAAAAATAAATTCCATGTCTAAGGAAAAGAAACTTAAGAGGAAGGGATCCAGCCACAAGATGAAGAATAAGTTACAAAAGCTCAATGGCTCCAAGATTCATACTTAATAACGTTAAATTTTTATTGTTTAAAATAGTTGTTTTTGTCTAACATAATATAATACCCTTACAACATAGATCTGTAGAGATAAAATTCATTCAATTTAACGAATTTATGTACATTTAAGCAATGTATTTTTATACTGTTCTCCTATCAGACATAAAACGAACGATTGGGCCTAAACCAGTTATTTCCACCGTTTTTTCAAACCAGCTTAGTAATAAACCACCTTGCTTAGCGCCATAGCTAGTACCCATATTCTTGTATAAATATTTGATCAAATTGTCTTGTTGATTAGAGTCCAACTTTTTGATAAATGTAGACAAGTCACTCAAATTATGATTGTTCTTGACAGAACACAATACTTCAAATACAGTTTCAGCATGCAAATTCTTGGTATTTTCGTCAGCAACATAAGGTGGCTTGTTCAATGCTAACATCAATGCCTCTAAAAATTGTCCCAGAGATAAAGCAGATCTGCATTGCTTTGATAAGTTGACAATTTCGTCATGAGATGTAGAAGGTAAATCTGGTATTAAGTCTTCCTTGGACAAATGATTCTCCGGCTCTAAAGCATCAATATCAATTCTTCTCCAGTCTTCCATTTTATCTTTGTATTATTATAATTGATTATATATTGATGAAGAACTAATTTGAAGAGTTATTGTTCATTCGGCCATGAATATCTAGGGGTTTGGCTTTGTACCACTTTCACTGAACTATCTTATGTTTAACTGTTACTACCATAAAATGACTAGAAATTACTATGATTAGACCTTTTACCATATATATATGAATATTTATTTATAATGGAATAAATATTATCTAAGAATTCATTCTCAAGAAAGTAAGAATTTTGTTTTCTAAATAGTGAACAAATTCTATTCAGTCTGTATTAACTTAATGTACAAATGCAATAATGGCAATATTCTATAATTACATAGTATGACAATGGAGGTGCTGATATAACCAATATGCTGCTAGTCAGCTTCATCCTCAATACTTCTACTATTTTGAATTAAGATCTTTTTGCCTTTTTTGTTGGTAAAGATTCGTCATCTGAAGTTTTTGCAGTGTAGTTTCCTGTCTTCAAAACGTAGTCATCCATAAACTTCAACGCTTCATCACGAAGTTCTATTGAATCAACAATAATAACAACTAGACCATCACTTCCGACTTCATATTTAATATGCTCTTCGTTAGGCATGGCTATATTTTCATCGAAACTATCGAAAAATGCGTTCATCTCTTCAAAACTCTGAATGCTGTCCAAAAGCTTTTCCTCCATGTCTCCCTCTTTAGATTCCGGGCTGTTTACCACTATTATTACCCTTAATGGGTTATCTAAGTCTTCTTGCTCATGTTCTGGAATAATAGGGGTTTCTTCTGAATCAGACATTTTTGGGGGTGTTAAAATTAAAGACAAAAATTCTGTTTAGCTGAACCGTAAATAAAAACTAAATAAGAAATGTCCTTCTTTCCCAGGCTATTTAATGAGTGAATATCTTTAAATAATTAAATGATTTTTCAATCATTTTACAGAAAAAAAATTATACATATCCATTACGCCCTGCACATAATCATAATAGTAAACTAAAGACATAAATATTCAAGTATTTATTTAAATATCTGTGGATATAGATTCCTACAACTTAGAACTGATTCCTGATGTTTCATCAGAGACTGGTTAATCAGCCCATTCTTTGAATTGGTTGATCAAACCTCTGGTGGATGGATCGTGACTCTTGACCTTTTCATTGTTATCTTGTAATTCAGCACCAATAACCTTAGCTAAAACTTTACCCAATTCAACACCCCATTGATCAAAAGAGTTGATATTCCATATAGCACCTTCAACAAAGGTGACGTGTTCGTAGTAAGCAATTAAAGAACCTAAAGTAGCTGGAGTAATTTGTTGAGCCAAGATAGAAGTAGTTGGTCTGTTACCAGAGAAGATCTTGTGAGGAACTAAACCACCACTGGCACCTTCCTTCTTAACTTGTTCTTCGTCCTTTCCAACCATTAAAGCTTCAGCTTGAGCAAAGAAGTTAGAAGCTAACATTTTTTGGTGTAAGTTGTTTTCAATTGGGTTGTGACTCTTGGCAGCCAAGATGAAATCAGCTGGGATCAATTTGGTACCTTGGTGAACTAATTGAAAGAAAGAGTGCTGAGAGTTAGTAGCTGGTTCACCGAATAAGATAGTACCAGTTTGATAGTCAGTAAAATGGTTACCTCTGGTGACAGATTTACCGTTGGATTCCATAGACAATTGTTGCAAGTAGGCTGGGAATCTGTGTAAGTATTGATCGAATGGAGCAACTAAGTGGGTTTGAGCACCAAAGAAGTTGTTGTACCAAACAGATAATAAACCACCTAAGACTGGAATATTATTTTCCAATGGAGTTTCAGTGAAATGCTTGTCGACAGCTTCAGCACCCTTTAAGAATTTTTCGAAGTTATCGAAGCCAATGTAGATAGCAACTGATAAACCAATAGCGGACCAAACGGAGTAACGACCACCAACCCAGTTTTCGAAACCAAACATGTTCTTGGTGTCAATACCGAATTTGGAAACTTCTTCAGCATTGGTAGATAAAGCAGCAAAATGCTTAGCAATATAGGATTCATCCTTAGCAGCATCTAAAAACCATTTCTTAGCAGAATTAGCATTAGTACATGTTTCGGCAGTAGTAAAAGTCTTAGAAGCAACCAAGAATAAAGTAGTTTCTGTGCTTAAACCTTTAAGAGTTTCAGCAATGTGAGTACCATCGATGTTAGACACAAAGTGAACGTTCAAGCCCGGCTTAGAGTAGGCCTTCAAAGCTTCAGTAACCATGACTGGACCTAAGTCAGAACCACCAATTCCAATGTTGACAATATCAGTAATGGCCTTACCGGTGTAACCAGTCCAAGAACCAGATCTTACCTCCTCAGAAAATTCCTTCATGTGTTGTAAAACGGAATCAACTTCCGGAGCAGTGTCCTTGCCATCGACTTCCATAGTCTTTAAAGCTCTGTTTCTCAAAGCAACGTGGTACACAGCTCTGTCTTCTGTAGAGTTAATCTTTAAACCTTGAAACATTTCGTCTCTCAATTTTTCAACATTGGCTTCTTTGGCCAATTGCAATAATTGCTGGGTGATTTCATCGTCGATCAAGTTCTTAGAGAAGTCAAATAAGATCTTAGATCCATCAAAATTGGTAAAGGTCTTGGAGTATTTGTCAAACCTTTCTGAGTCTTTTTCAAAGGCAGTTTTCACTTGAAAATCTTTACCTTTTGACTCATATGTGGATTTCAAACTTTTCCATGCTGGTAACTCGGAAGCTAAATTGAAGTTTGAAAAAGAGGACATTATTAGCTAGTTCAATTGATATAATTCACTATGTTTTGCTATTGATGAAGAAAGAAAACTATACTTTTTGTTCGGCCGATCCTTCTCCAGATATTTACTAGTGCGTTATTGCGTTATTAATACAGTTGGCCAGAATCCATCATACCACGACGTCGACCACTCCAGAATTTTTATTGGCCTAGGCAGACATGTAGAGTATATATATAACTACAAGTGTGTTTAATTATATACTAGTATACCGCTGTAGGGGCTAAAGTAACAATTGAATAGGTTGGAAATTCACCATTAGCAATTTTTTCAGAGTATTTATGTCTCATAAGAGAATACGGTGCATTTGTGGATATAGTGCAAATGTGGACCATAGAGATAAATTAAAATACTGACAAGACTACAATGGACAAAATTGATAGAATGCTTGAATTTGAATCTACTATTGTTAGCTGGAGGCTATTTTGAAGTCCACACTGTGTTTCTAAAAAACTTAAGATAGATGTGAAAAATACCCCTGTAGCAATTTCACCAGGCTTGCATAAAAATTTTTAAACTGTTATTTTAAGAAACTGTAGGATAAACTATATTCCACTGTCATCAGATGAAATTTCTTTAGGTAATCAGGACATCAGAGGGGAGGTTGATCCCGTATGGAGGAAATATTGGGACATGAATTACAATTGTAGAGAATTAAAGACAGATTGGAGCAAACAAAGACACAAAGCAGCATTTTAAGGGAAATATTTATGGAAATAGGTATTATAAACAGGATCTGAGAGATAAGATCCGATTCACTGGAGTCAATGTTGAAATTTCACTAGATATTCATTTTATACTACTTTAATAGGAGGTGTGTATATAATCATTTCGGATCCAACTTTTGAAATATTGCAATGGGCTTCAAATGATTATTCTAATCTTTTCAGGTTATTGAAGGGTCATAGCAAGGATGAAAGGTCTTGCATCTAAATGGGCGGTTGACCAAGATTTGCTCCAAGAGGCAAAGAAACAGGACGAACATTTGAAGAATACGAAGCAAAATAGTGAAAAGAGTTCTCAAAAGCCGTTAAGGAGTAAATGGGAGACACCGATAACGATCCATAAAACAAAACCATTAGAAAGTAAATGGGCAACTGCTAGTGACTCAGAACCTTCAAAGAATAATAGCTTAAACAAGGGCTCTGGAAGCCCAAGCAAAAACACGAAATTTACTAAGCATCAAAACTGGCAGAGTGCTCAGTCAACAGCGACTTTTACAAAGAAGAACGATTACGACAGGGGGGCTAAAAGAGATAATAGGGAATTCAAAGATAAGGATATTAGACAGAAGGGTAGGAATTATACGAGATTGCCAAAGAAAGGTTTTAAGAGCGAACTTCAAGAAGAATCGGTTCACGATGATGCTACTACTGAACAAGATTTCGACGAGGAGGAAAGAGTTCCAATGACAGCAGCGGCAAAAACATTCGCAGCAAGATTGGGAATTTCGACAGGAACTGCAGAAATAAATGAAACAGTTATACCAGACAGTGATGACGACTTTGAAACTACAGAGAGCGAGTCTTCAGAAAGTGAAACCGAAGATGAAGAAGAGCTTCCTCCAATGACTAGCGCAGGGAAATCTCTTGCTGATAGACTAGGACTATTATCTGTTGAGACGAAACAAAGCCCTTCACCGAAACCTAGAACTACTGCTAGCTCTCAAATGAAACCTCCAACGAAACCTCGCGGTTCTTACCAAACGCCACAACAGCGTAACTTAGAAGCCAACAAGAGAGTAAAAGAGGAAAAGGAGCTTCAGAAAAAGAAAGATTATGAATTAAAGGAAGCGAAATTGAAAGCAGAAGTCGAATCTATGTTCGAAAGATTGAATGACTCTACCAAGAGTTGGGCTGACATAGATGACGATCTTTGATGTGAATAATGTGTTTACCTGTACTATAATTTGTATGTAAAAATCATCCTTTGCAACTAGGACTCGTGTATTACCTAGCTATCTAATATTGTAGAACTAAATTTCATTTCAAAATTCTTCATAACGTATGATTTAGATCCACTGATGCTCAAATCGCGATATATAAAGCGGCCGATTTCTAAAATGTGGAGTGCTATCACTTATTATACAAATTTTATCACGAAACAGCAGGTAAAATATCTATAGTATCAAGAATGCTTTCAATTATGTCAATTATTCGGCTAGGGAATCCATTGATTGAAAAATCATCCTCGTTTTCACTTACATTGCCGTTCATTTTTGCCAACGTAGGGAAATCAAGAATATTCTATGGAAGAACAAACTCACAAGCCAGAAACGTACGATTCTATAATTCAACTAAATACAACTCAAAAGAAGAGTTCGAGAAGGAAAAGTATGATCAATTGGTTAGAGAACAGATAATCAAATCTACGCTTCAAGAAAATTCCAAAATGTTGAATGCAACATCTCAGATAAATGGAAAGAAAAGGCTATCATTGAAGACAATTCTAATTTTGATATTCACATCAAGTACCATTTCTATGGCGCTATATGCTTTGATTCAAGTTCTTAGATATGGGAAAGAAGAAAAAAAATCTAGGAGAAACGTTTTCCTTCCGCTCTGGGTTGATTTAAACTATTTCTACACAACTAGATATCCATTTCCAAGGGATATGAAATATTTCGACAAGAATTTTGATGAGTATATATCAATTGAAATGAACCGTCTCAACAATAACGCTGAAAAATCTGACACTGAAAATTTTAATAATAGATTTGAATCAGAGAACATAGTATATCAAATATTGGGAGAGGTATCTAGGAATCCTACAATAAAGCAAATATTTGGGTTACCATTAACCATTAATACTCTAGATGGATCACATTTCAACATTTGGATTGAACCAAAATACCCAACGATTTCTGGACTTCAAATCAATTTAGAAAAGGGAAAGAGTAACGAAAATGAAATGAAGACAATAGCATCAGTAGAATGGGCAGTGAAGCATATAAACTTCAGATCTGCTATCAATAACGCTCTAGTTCAAGCTGGCTTGAAGTTAGACCGGTTAAATACATCGAATGCACTGATAAAAACACATGAAAAGTCAAGTGGAAGGGTTCACGAAGTACCTGTTAGCGATAAGCATAACTACCCAAGCATCTCTTTAAATGGAGATAAGGATTACGTGATTTTATATTCAGGTTGCTTGTTGATTCGGGACAAGAATAAGTTCGAAGAGGGAAAGGTAATCTATAAGGGTACTCTTGATTTCGATCATTTATTGATCAATAGGGGAGTCAAAATACTTGAAATAGAGCTCATTATGAAACGTAAAGATAGTCCTAATGAATTAATAAAATATAAGATCAAATAGATGTATAGGCAATGAGAGGAACATGTTTGAATATATATGTAGATTGATACTCGGTGCTCCGCGGAACAAAAGTTTTTCAATGAATATAATTATTTCCAATTTACATCGGTTTGTTTAACACAATTGAAGCGATGACTGGTGCTAATACAACTTCTAAGGACACGGGGGGTGAAAATGATCCTGAGAGTATCAAAATCAATAAGAGTAAGAAAAGAAAACTCTCCGAAAAGGAATCTTCAATTGCAACACAGAATAGGAGAAGTGCTCAAGCATCAAGGACATTAAGGGCTTGTGACTTATGTCGAAAGCAAAAGACCAGATGTTTCAGATCACCTGAGAGTATCAATTCATGTTTAAGGTGTACTTTTCTTTCAAAACCCTGTTCATTTGGGACGAATGCTGACACTGTAATCCTCCAGCAACATCCACAAAGTTTGGTTCCAAAAGAACAATTTGACTTGAAAAAGAAGCTAGATTCAATACATAACGGGGTTAACGAATTATTGGCTTTGATGAAGGGAGGTGGTCATATACTGGATAACGATGCACGTTTATTATTAGAGACTGCAAATTCTATGAAAAAATCATCGACACCATCAACGCCTTCTTTACCTCTTGATAACGCCCACAATAAGATAACTATCGGTAATAGCTACGGCTCAGCTTTATCTCAAACTGATATAATGGAATCATTAAAGGATGCTGAAGTATCAAGTAGCCAATCGACATTTCAATCGCCGACGTATTCATTGAAATCATCTCCATTTTCTATTGTGAGTAATCAAGTAGAAACAGCCAATATCCCCCATCCTATTATCAAATTATTAAACTTGTCTACTGTTCCTCGATCAAGAATAAAGCCTAATATATTTACAGATACCGATGACATGATATCCTTGGGAATTTTAAGTGAATCTGAAGCTATTAATCTAATGGATGATTTCAGAAGAAACTATGGTAGATGGGCAAGCTTTCCTCAAAATATACCGACTCAAACTTTAATTGATAAAATTAGAAGCAAGTCTTCCTTGTTGTTATCTACTTGCTGTTGCCTTTCTTTGCGTTATTCCTTGAATGGTGTGAGTCCTGGTAATATTGATATTTTTAATAGAAAATTGAACCATTTTCGAGCTTTAATGAAGCATTTGGTGGTTGATTTGAACAAGTCTTTATTAAAAAACTCATGCTTTCAACATTCTACAATGAACAGTGGTGATATTGAATTTTTGCAATCATTAGTGATCTTATCTCTTTATCTGCTGTCTATTTCATCAATAGCTGCAAGTCAAATACATGAAATATCTGAGATTGATAAAGAGTTTGATTCTACATTAAGTGAGTTTAATTTGGATCCTTGGTATCTTTCCGGTATTGGATTAACAACTTTCATTACAAAAGCTACATTTGGAACTCTTTTCAACTTCAAAGAAAACCAATTGGGAGGTGTAAGTGATAATCTACTTGAAGTGGATTCTCCATTTACATTGTTGTATAATGAATTAGATTCAGACGAAAGTCAAAAATTAACTACTCTTAGGATTTATAATCATTTGATATTAGTACATCTAATTAATAGCGTATTCTCCGGAAGAATGTGCGTTGTGGACGAAATCAGATTAAATTATTGCACCTTTACTTTAGGATTACCCACTTCTACTAACTTTGATGGAAGAATGGTCAGTGAAATTGGTATCTTGCTTATTGCTTATAATTATATTCAAGTTAATTTGAATGCTGGAGTATCTAGTAATTTGAAAGATTGTGAAAATGGATTTCTTTCAGTTAAGGAGGAACTCAAGTTATGGTATGATCAATGGGAATACTTATTTAGTCAACCAGCACTTCAATTTGTTGAGTTATGTTATGACTTTTGCTATTTATTAATTTATTTTTGCTATAATTTTCAGAAATACGAGTTGGTTAAAGAAAATAAAAGCGCTAATCTAAGCTCTCATGGGCAGTCGTTTTCAGAAACTTATAATGAGAATAACATACAATTTGTATTATGCCATTGTGATGAGGATTCTCTTGTGAAAATAATGGAGCACTCTAACAATGTAGTGAGAATTGTTAACGTTATAGAAAGTGACTCTTACTTTGCATATCTTTCTGACCAACTTCATTTTTGTTTTTATTTTAGCGCTTTATGTCTAGTAAAGATATTGGATTACTTAATATCATCTGGACAAGACAGTCTTTTAAATAAGGTGTACAAGGAAGACGAAGTATTTGATAATGGGATTTTGAGTGACGCTCTTAAAGATATCAACTCGTTGATCGAGAAATATGGCCGAGTGGGTCAGAATAATCCAAATGATATTATTTCAAAATATAAGAATAGCTTGGAAACTAGCTTGAAAAACCTGCTACATTTAAATAAAGCCCAATAAAGCATCTATAAAATGAAAGCTATAATGTTATATAATCTTTATAGAGGCAATTTATTTTTCGAAGAAAAAAGAAGTAAATATGAAGTTTATTTTATCCATTAATATTAATTTAAATGACCTTTGAAGTTTCCTTCCATATAATCTATATGGACAAATGCTCTTTCAACATTCGGTAAACTTTCAATTGCGTATTGCAATGCTTCAGCGATATCATGACAATCTTTTATTGATAAGTTGAATTCCTCGTAAGCAAATACAATATCGATTTCAACGTTCAAATTGTCACCCACATGGTATACCTTCAAAGCGGTGATCTGTTTAATAGATTCAGCAAACCTATAAGCTAGATAAAGTATTACTTTGTAATCCAATTGACTTGCAATTGCCCCAGTTAAATTGTCAATGTGTTCAAATGCAGTTTTACTCCATGAAATTATAATGTAAGCAGATAATAGCAATGCACAAAAAGAATCAAGCCACCAAATATCAAAGATATATCCCACTGTTGGCATAACTAAAGACACAATGTTAAATATAACGTCTGTCATGGCATCCTGTGCCAATGCTTGAACAGCACTAGATTTGCTTTTAGCACACCAAACCCAACAAGCTATTTTACTCACAACTGTGAATGTCATAATTGCAATAGCTGCGTTACCAATTTTGACAGGAACCATATCATCAGCACTATGAAACAAGTTTTTGAAAGATTGCTCTCCAACTTGAAAAAATGATAGAATAATAATGACTGAAAATATTAAAATTCCCAAAGGTTCCAATCTAGTTCTTCCAATAGGATACGAGTGTTGAGTCCTCCAATTTTTAGTTCTTGACAATTTGTTAGCAATGTAGATGATGAAAGTAGACAAAAAATCTAGCACAGAATCGACCAAAGAAGCAACTATAGACATAGAATTAGTCATAATAGTAACCACGATTTTACCCAATAGTAAAACAAAATTAATGAAGAAATTAACCATGATGGCTAAAACGACTTCCTTATTATTCTCTTCCTCATTGTATCCCAAAAATTTAGCTCCATCATTTTCTAAATTTCCTGGGACTTCATTGAACCTGGAAATTTTAGAGTTTACCGTATCGTAGCTGGGATTATTGGCGCTCTCTAAAGCTGTTGCGGATTGTTCGATACGTGGAGATGTGTCTTCAGAAATTGCACTGAGACTATTAAACTTTTTTCCATTGTTACTATAGTTGGTTAGCATATTGATATGTATCTGTCCCGCATCAAGAAAGTTATCTATTTCCTTAAATTTCTCAATCAAATAGTTCTGACTCTTGTAGTAACTCTTGACATCCCCACGTTTCAATTTAGTTGTATCTCTGTATGCATCCATCCATTCAAATCTACTGGTATAATTTCCTATGAGCCTAGCAGGTCTCATGCTACCTAAAATGCTCAATCTTCTTTGATCTTCAATATCACCAGGACCGAAGCCATTTTCAATTCCACTTGAGTTCAAACCCAAACTCAAAGAGGACGAATTTAACCCATTATCACAAATAGATCCTGGATTTGTAACCGCGTGTTGTGAGCTAAGCAAACGTTGGAATAACGGCTTGGAATTACTGTTGTAATCCAGTGGATTATAGAAATCTTCATATTCCTGGGTAAATCCGCCCGAGCATTTCCGTCTATAATCTACATTTCGTTTGTGTGAATGAATGAAAGTATTATTTTCGTCTGAATTTAAACTACCAACATCTTTGGAGGTGTCTGTATCGCTCCTCATTGAGTTGTGTAATAATGGTTGATTTTCATCATTATCGATGATATCAGTCATTCCAGGAGAATTCTAGCAAATTTTTTTTTTCAATTAAAGCTAAAAATGAAAATCCTTGATTGTATAATGTAACCTTATACAATTACTGGAATAAGGATAATGTCTTGAATACAATAATAAGAATATGTAATTTAAGTAGATAAATCTGAAACCGTATTGTACAAATGGCTTTGTGTCTCGAAATTCTATCGTTACATCCATGTATTGATAAGTATATACTCTATAAAATAAGACATTTCTGGGATCAGAATTAGTGAAAGCTAACCCTTCTAGATTATACAGTTTCCTTTCTTTGGTCCAATTGCTTTCCTGTTATTCTTTTTACTCATCTCAGGAATATGTCGAGGGTTATCTTATAATTTTTTTGCAATCGTTGTTTTAACCTATTTAAGCCAATTAAACTACCACTTTTTTTTAAATCCAGGATTTGGATCAAATTTCATTTAATAATTCCATTCTATCAATACAAGAAAGGGCCCTTTTTAAAGAATTCTGATAATTTGGAATAACCCTACTAAGATCATATTTATGTTACCCGCACTTGTACATTTGCACTGAAAAATTTTTTAGTATTAATATAAATATAAGTAAAAGTACTTTTTTTCTAGAATTATTTCTTATTAACTTGAAAAAGCTAGTATGGCACGCATATGTTCATGATTGATTGTTATTTGAATGTGTTATTAGTCCTTGTTGGTTCTGCTTAGGATCATATGTCTTTTGTTGAAATTCTTGAGATGTATTGTTCAAGGGAGAGATAATAAGATGACAATAACAACTAAATTGTATGTTAATTGCAATGATATCTAAGTTCTTGTGACCTTTTATGATGATCGTTAACACAACATTCTGTCCCGGTGAATTCCTGAGCCATGGATAAAACATGCATCACCATCTGACCTAATAATTGACAAGAACTAGATTTCTGAAACCAGTGTGGGATCTTTTACTAACAAATTATAGAACATGATTTCAAACAACAGCCTCCATTGAAAAATTTTTGTTTTCTAACGATTAGTAAGTTTCATACTATTATCAAGTGATGTTTTACGAGTAGCTTTTTATGATGATAAACCTTTTTTTCAGTTCTGCTTCTGAACCAAAATAACCTGAAGATAACCCTTTACCAAAGCTCAATATCTGATTTTAAGCTATTTGTGGAATATAAGATTGATTAAGATTTTAAAATTACAAGTCACTAACAAAATTTAGTTTTACAAATTACCTTAACTATATATTGAGTAGAATAAATGTTATTCAGCAATTTCGTTTTTTGTAGTCTATACCTTGAATACAACAATCTTTCCATCGATAGCAGAAGTGCTGACAGTAGAGTTGTCAAAAATTCTAATACTAGTAATTGTGTTTTGGTGAATCGTGCTCAATGCCTTACCAGCACCCTTAGTAGTAGGCTTATTAACGCGTCCTTTCAAATCCAATTGTTTGAACATGTTTAGTGCTTCGTGTGAAGATATTTCTTCATCTTCATCACCAACTGGAGGAACATCCTTAATCAAGTCCTTCTGATCTTCGATCTTATACGCCTCTTTCCATCCAGACTCGTCACCTTCGTACACAATTAAGTTACAGCTATGACCACCAGCGACAAGCTTATTGTTGCTGATAAAACATAAAGCTTTAAATGGTAAATTCTCAGTTTTCAAGCTAATGAACGATCTAGGTGGTAATCCTTCCCCGTCTGGATAAAGAATACCGACAGTGGAATCATGACTTACAAATCCTAGGGATTTTCCATCTGGACTGAAGGCAACACCGTGAATCCAAGCAGTTGTTTCGTTAATGTAGTCTCCACACAACGTTTGAAATGGTAACTTGGAGCCCCATACAGTAGGTTCAGGCTTTGCGTCCAATCCTTTAATATAAGCAGAAAATACTCTGACATGACCATCAGTAGAGCCACTGGCCAATAACACGCTGTTTGGATGCCAGTCTAAAGTGGTGATAGTAGATTTTAAAGGTTTCTTTAAATGCTTGGAAACCCACCAATCGTTCTCTTCTTCGTAGTAACAGACAGCAATAATTCTATCAGAGGAACCAACAGCAAACTTGTTGCCATCTGGAGACCATCTACATACTGTAGCAGCTCTATTGATACGCAATAATACCAAAGTTGGCTTGTATTCTTGACTGCTGGCACTATACTCCCAAACTAAAGCATTTCTATCCTGAGAACAAGTCAAGATCTTGGATCCATCGGGTGAAATATCAACAGATGTAACTGTTTTATCATGGCCTCTCAAAATTGTTATCAACTTTGGCTTGATTGAAAAGTTAGTTGAGGTTTGATATATTTCAACTGTATTGTTTCTGGTTATTGCCAATAATTTTCTGTCTGCTGAAAAGACATGATCCTTGATAGGCTGGTGGCCTAATTGATATACAATTGGTGATGACATTTAATTAAATCTTATTTTCTATATTCAGGAGTCAACTCTACTGTTTTACAGATGAAAAAGAGTTCATTATTTTAAAAACCATTTGAATAGTGACCCTTATATGAGAATCACTATGATACTTATATGCAGTATGACCTTACTTTGACTTATGATAATTAAGCTATAAAAGTACATAAAAAAACAACTGTAATGAACGTAATTGAGAGTTTTCGATAGATAATAAATGTCTGTTTGTGTATACAAAGTTTTATTACATGGAATGATATTTTACTTTTGATCTTTTTGCTTTTCAGCTAAGAATTCCTTGATTCTGGTCCAAATATGTTGGACTTTTTCATTCTTGATTCCAGACAACTTGCCGTCCAACCTGTTTACTATAGCACCAAATAAAGTTCTAGTTTCCTTGTTATACAAAATTCTTAACCAGTAAAAAGCCAAAAATATCGCCAATTGGTATCCAGAAGCGTTTCTGAAGCAAAGTGTTCTCAAGAACAAGTAAAAAACTAAAACTAACTCATTGTAGGCGATTATTGATGCTAAATATTCTGACTGACTCAAAATTATGGAAACTTTGAAGTGAGATGACAATTGCAAAATTGAAATCAAGATGTATGGAAGTATCTTGAGAACAGACTTGAAAGACAAGAGCCAGACAATGGCCAAAACCAAATATTGGAAGCTTTGATAGACAGCTAAGGCTGAAAATGGAGGAAGATATGATAATCCAAATCTATGTGACAAAGAGCCAGTTAATGCTAAAATTGCTCCAAAAAAAGTAAGTCTGTAACAAATGGAATTAATGTAATATACATTGGGTAACCAGAAGACCTGGAAAATCATTGAAACGAGTCCAAAGAAAGCTGTGACTGCATGTCCAGCCAACCATGCCTTCTGCTTAAGTGGATTGGCTCCTACTTGCTTCCTCACCAATCTTTTTTTCTGGTCAGCTACTGGAGCATCTTTCTTCACTGATTTTGGGGTGTTTCCAGTGACTCTCGCAACTTGGGGTTTGCTTTGTGTTGTAGTTCCGTTATATATGCTAGGCATGATTAAATATTGACCGTCAATTGTTATTAAATCTGCCAAATATCAAAGTTGCTATAAAAAAACATAACATTTAATGGATTTACCTGAAAAATCCAAACTGAAATTCGTACGAGCGAGCTAAAATTCGGTTATGTAAGCTCTTTTATCTATTCTTCAAACGTAAACAACGGTAAATTACAGAGCTACTCTAATATATATCTTGTTATAGTAAGCCTGTTGAACTTACCGATTGATTTAAAGCTAGTGGTTCAAATAAAACTTGGTAAATTCTGAAATCTAGTACAATATCAAAGCACGTATGGCACCTAAGGACGCCCTCTCTATTGATTACTCCAAATCCAACTTATTGTCGCCTATAGAGGTGCAAATACTCACACAGTACCAATTATTGGCATCACAACTTCACACATTATCGGAGGAGATCAAACAGCTCAATGTTTCCAACAGTCATGCCAAATCTGTGACTAGAAATACCAACGAACCAGAATTGACAGGATCAGCCACTCAGTTGTTGGATAATCTCAGAAATTTGGAGATGAAAATCAGTTTGATCTATACATTGTTCAAAGGAGCAGTTTACTCGTTGTTTTTGGATAATGAGCAGGATAATCTCAACGACCTCCCCGTCGAGTCAGATAGCGAACGCTTCGAAAAGAACGAATACGAAGTTGTAGGAGACGTTCCAAAGCCCACGGAAGAAAGTTTAGAAACCGATTATAATCTTTAATATTGTTCTTTGCAAATTTCTAGCTCTCTTGAGCACCCTACATATTGCGATGAGATGGTCTACAATTTCCGGTTTTCCATTAAAAACTTGAAGCTACAAGTAGTATAGGATCATCTTGGCTAAGTTCACACAAGCTATAGTCATGTTTTATTTATTGCTTCTTGTATGCTAGCTAACACTTGAACATAACAAAGTGGGAATTATGGGCTCGTCAGAGAAATGAATTATTGATTCTATGAAAATTAAGCTTAACAACACGTTAAAACCCACCCAATTACCTTACTAGTTCAACAGTGAATAAATTATTCATATAGCTACTATGTATATTAGTTTCTTGTATCTTTAAATGTCTGTAATATATCAATTTCAATGTTAAAAACTATTGTAGAAGTCAATTCTCAAAATCGATGAGAATTCGGAGTCAACCTAATAATTTTTATTATCACCTATTATATAAAAGTGAAAATTCTACACAAATTTTTTGAATTATTCTTTCTGTCAACCCACTATCACAACTCTAGTATCATGTCAGATAACGATAAATATTCTACTCCATTATCCTCCAGATATGCATCTGAAGAGATGTCCAAAATCTTTTCGTTAAGAAACAGATTCTCCACCTGGAGAAAATTATGGTTAAACTTGGCCATTGCTGAAAAGCAAGTTGGTTTAGACATGATCACAGACGAAGCTATTGAACAAATGAGAGCCCACTTGGAAATTACTGACGAAGAAATTACTGCTGCTGCTAAAGAAGAAGCAATTGTCAGACACGATGTTATGGCCCATGTCCATGTCTTTGGTAAGACTTGCCCAGAGGCTGCTGGTATTATCCACTTGGGTGCTACATCTTGTTACGTTACTGATAATGCTGATTTGATCTTTTTGAGAGATGCTTACGATGTCATCATTCCAAAGTTGGTTAACGTAATTGACAGATTAAGCAAATTTGCTTTGGAATACAAAGATTTACCGGTTTTAGGATGGACTCATTTCCAACCAGCTCAATTGACTACCGTTGGTAAGAGAGCCACTTTGTGGATTCAGGAATTATTGTGGGATTTAAGAAATATGGTAAGGGCCAGAAATGACATTGGTTTAAGAGGAGTCAAAGGTACCACTGGTACACAGGCCTCTTTCTTATCTCTATTCCACGGTGACCACGATGCTGTTGAATTATTAGATGAAACTGTTGTTAAATTATTAGGTTTTGACCATGTCTACCCTGTTACTGGCCAAACTTACTCTAGAAAAATCGATATCGATGTCTTATCCCCTTTAGCATCTTTAGGTGCTACTGCTCACAAATTTGCTACTGATATAAGATTATTAGCTAATTTAAAGGAAATTGAAGAACCATTCGAAAAATCTCAAATTGGTTCCTCTGCTATGGCCTATAAGAGAAATCCAATGAGATGTGAAAGAGTTTGTTCTTTGGCAAGACATATGGGTGGTTTATTGAACGATGCCATTCAAACTGCTTCTGTCCAATGGTTTGAAAGAACTCTTGATGACTCAGCTATTAGAAGAATTTCTTTACCATCAGCATTCTTAACTGCTGATATCTTATTATCAACATTAAACAACATCGCAAGTGGTTTAGTTGTGTACCCTAAGGTTATTGAAAGAAGAATCAATGCCGAATTACCATTCATGGCCACTGAAAACATTATTATGGCTATGGTTGAAAAGGGTGGATCTAGACAAGACTGCCACGAAGAAATCAGAGTTTTATCTCACCAAGCTAGTGCTGTTGTTAAGCAAGAAGGTGGTGACAATGATTTAATTGAGAGAGTTAAGAAAACTGAATACTTCAAGCCAATCTGGAATGACTTGGAAAAATTATTGGACCCATCCACTTTCGTTGGTAGAGCTCCACAACAGACTGAAAAGTTCATCAAGAACGATGTTGCTAAGGCATTAGAGCCATTCAAACACCATATCAATGATGAATCTGTTACATTAAGCGTTTAAATCACTTGAGGCCTATCCCGCTTGAGACCCTATTTAGTTCTTTCTTTGATTAAATATTAAAGTTTTATATATATTGAAAATAATTTAAAGTTAAGCATATCTACGACGATAATTGTAAAAATAAATCACACCCAAATATAACTTCTAAAAAAAACCCAAATATTCAAATCACTCTATTAATTAACAACATATCCCTTTACATAATTTTTCCTCGTAAATCATGACTGAGTAGCACTAAAAAACTCATCAGTATAATGGTTTGAGATGAACTCATTCCCATAAAAATATAATTCGTAAACATCGTAAACAACATAAAAAATTTTTCTTTTTGTCTTGGTAAAGTAATTAAAATAATAAAAAAGTTGAAACTAATTGATTTTTGGAAGATTAGAATCATCAGAAGATACTGAAGTTAAAGATGGATTCAGCGTAAATGGTACGCTTGTAAACGAACTTCTTGAAGTACTCAGTGAAGAATCACTGAAATCAGATACAGATCCCTTAAGAAAGTGAGCATTTTGAGAAGAATACATCCCAATTCCTGGGTTTAAAGATCCGTATATTGGGGATGTTTGAAACTGATCAGATTTAGTACTTTCAATCGTCCTATTCTGAATCTCTTTATGTCTATGATTTTTCTGTTCCTTGTATTCCTCAGATAATTCAACAAATCTTCTATATTCTTTTAAGATGCTGTCATATGAAAAAGTGACCTGAATTGACTTTGATTTTGAATCCAAGTCAAGAATCCCATTGAATAAATCCCTTTCAAACATCCTTTGATCAGTGTATAATGAGCAATTGACATGGTTTGGAACCAAGTATATCTTCATGTCCGACTTATACCTAGGTCTCGCTAACACCTTTTTAATGAATAAATTGCTGGGCTCTTCACCTTCTTTTCCAATGCTATGATACATTTCATCAAAAAAGTTCTCATCATCTATAAGGCTGTAATCTCCAGGAGAACTCGTTTCCAATTTTAGTAAAACAGACCCATATGTATCATGTGTCGTTGACCTAGTTACTCTGACAAGAGTGTATTCCTTCAAATCAAACAAAGTGTGAATAGCTGTATTCAAAGAATTGAATGTCGGTAAAAAATCTTCTTCTCTATTGTTACTGGCATCGGAATTGAGAGCATACGCCTGTAAAACCTTATTAGAAATACTGGACAAATCTACCAAATTACTGCCAATTAACCGAACCAGTTTAGATATGAACTTCTCCTCGGCAACACCGGCTGGCATCTTGACTTCATATTTATCAAAAAGAGAGTGAATCTTCTTCCTGCTAGTGTTGGAAGTTAATGACCAGTAAAGTGAAGGGATTGAAGTCACCAATGTTAAATTGACCTTCATCCCGGCCTCGAGCGACTTGAAGTGCAACTTAGAATTGGAATGGTGCTCATTCTTCTTGGAAACAGATTTCCTTCTGATAGCCAATTTAACAAAGTCCTTTCCACTTAATAGAGTCTTGTCAATCTTGGATTTGGGTAATCGGGACAATTTGGGACTCAATGGGTCTTCTGGCAAAATTGAAGCAGATTTCACACTATCCGTACTGGAATCTGATAATGTAATGGGTGAATTGGACAGAGACGACAGCGATGGTAAAATTATCTTCTTTTCTATATTCATGTCGTCGCCCAAGCCATAATTCTTGTTCCTTTTTTTCAAAAATCCATCATTACTGTGGTCTGTATGAACTTCTCTAATTGTTTCTAAATGTTGGGGACCCGAGTCCAATTGCTCATCACTATGGTTTAGTAGTTTGAATAGACTAGCCATATTATAAGAATTATTTCTTAATATGACTCCTTCCGACAAGCTTTTCTAAAAGAAAGAAAAAGTGAAATTGTTAACTTAACTATACCATGCGAATGAAAAATTGCGTAAGTGTCTTACAATTAGCAAGAATTACGATCCCTTTATTTTGATTTTACATGCAAGATATATTAGACATTAAAACGGGTTTCCGTGAAGTGTCACCGACACTGCGTTCCGGTGGTTTTTATCGGTATTGATATTCTAATCAATTTTTGTCTTTAATTTGGTCGGATGGTCAGATTTTATGTCTCAAGAAGCTCTACACAGGTTAATATAATAGAAAGAGATAGGGGACATGCAAACTTACTAAATATGATGATTTAGAGCGTGGTAGCAACTAAGATAATTGGTCATATGGCAATATTGTAGATGATTTTCTTTACATTAAAACATTTTTAGTCGGGTGTGTTGGACCTTGTAGATCGTGTATACTTGAATACAATAGATAAGGCTGAAAAAGTGTATAATAGACGAATTGATGGTTCCACAGTTTCCAAGGCTCCGTTGTCAACTTTAAGTATTTCCAATAGGAATTAGTTTAGTAAATATGTGAATATTCATGCCATCGTCGTAGAACAAGAGATGAACTATAGAATATTAAATGTAAGTGATCTGTGGTATTTGGTAATTATTGGAGATGGGATTTATGAGACATTGTGACTACAGAAATTTTTAGTCTCAGTATGCCAGGGACAACAATAAAGTAACATACGGAGCAATAGCGAGAGTTTTACCGGTGCTACCGACAATTTGTCGGTAGAAGCCGGTATTGTTCGAGCGAGCAGGTCGGTATTCCGGTGGCTGCTAGCGGATGGTCTGATTAGTCGATGCCACCGGTTTTTTTTCCACAAATTTATTGTAAAGCTGGTTCCCAAACATGGCAGTTGCTATAGTTTTACGCCTATAATAGGAATTATATGTAAGATTAGGAATTTTAAAGACAAAAACAGTGTAAATAACGCAGCAGGATTAACTGAGCAACTTTCGGGTAAGAATGTTGGAGCCATCATACAATGCGACATGAGATGTTGAAGAAGTTGAATGTAGATCAGTAGATCCGACACTTACTTTTAGTTGTGGGTGATATAGCGTAGCAAGAACTCACCTAGGATTGCTGTATAGGATTCATAGATAGGATGATGTGTAGGCATACAAATTATTAGAATAGAATCATATTTTGGAGCCTCAGATGGGTATGGTGATTTGGTATCTTATCAAGGTTGCATTTTGTGGCTAATGAACGCAGTAAAGGCCCCCACGGTATGATTGACAGTGGCACACAAGACTGCCGTTCATCTACTCAACATGAATCTAGAGAAAACAAAAAAGGTTTCAAAAAAACAAAATTAAGCCGATTAGCTTATAGAACTAAATGTGTTCTACTTTTGCAGAGATATTTACAGTTTCTCTTTCGAATTACATTCTATAGTACATTTTGGTACTTCTATATAAATATGATAACTGGGTATAATTTGAAATAAAGAAAATTCATTTGTGAGTTGATAAGTTGATCTATGTGAGGAATTTGGTCAAAAGTTAGAACCTTGATTGATATTTCTATCTCTTACACCTAATTCACCGCTTAAGAAATCATCTTTGTCGCCCTTTTCATTTTTTCTCCAGAAAGTCCAACTACCATTCATGTAATCCTTGTTGGATCTCTTTCTCAAGTAGAAGAAAAGACCGATTAAACCGATAATAATGGCACCACCGACACCAACAACGACACCTACCACGATCTTGTTTGAGCTTGATAATCCACCGCTGCTATTGCTTGATTTACTCGAGGAGGCAGATGGTTGGGAGGATGCGTCAACAGTTGAGGTTCTGGTAACAATAACGGTTTGTCCATTTTCAACCGAGCTGAATGTAGTCACAACGGCAGAAGCACTATCAGAAACTGAATCTGATGAGCCTTCAGAAGAGGAAAATGAGGTCGTGGAGGAATTCACGGCAGTGGAGGAGCTGCTCCTACTGCTACTGGTGCTGGATGAGCTCGTGGCTTCCGATGAATTTTGAGTACTTGAAGGAATAGACAGTGAGTACCTCAGCGAGCTGCTAGTCAGTGGAGTTGAAGTTGAAATATTGCTTGAAAAATAAAAGCTAGAAGACAGAGACGAAGATGGAGATTTGCTGCTCGAGGAAGACTCGACGGAAGAAGTAGTCAGAGCTTCAGTGTATAATACACTAGAAGCCGAAAATGACTGGGAAGTAAAGTTTGAATTTCCGCTCACATCTGTATCGAGATTCGTGCTGCTTTCATTATTGTTGTTATTATTATTATTGTTGTTGTTATTGTTATCGTTGTTACTGCTACTGCTACTGCTGACACTACTGCTGCTGCTGCTGCTGCTGCTGATACTGCTGCTATCGCTAGTGCTGTTGTTATTGTTGTCGCTGTTGTTATTGTTGTTATTGTTGTTATTGCTGCTGCTGCTGCTGCTGCTGCTGCTGCTGCTACTATTGTTGTTGTTGTTATTATTATTATTATTGTTGTTGTGGTTGTGGTTGTCACGTCTATTCTTAGAGTTCTTTCCAAATCTGAATCTGCTCTTTTCAAAACTCTTCGATTCTAACTCAACAGTACTTTCCTTGGCCTCTTTGAACCCATCTACCAGCTCTGGCTTACCTGGCCCATTTCCATGCTTCGAACTGTATTTAGAAAGCTTTGAATGGAAATCAGAATAGCTATGTTCTGTGAATCCCACAAACCCTATTATTACAATTATCACAAAAAATATTAACGAGCGTGTAACTGTGCTAGTCATCTTTAATCTATTTTCTCTAGATTAGTTTCAACGAACAAAATCAAACTAGATCAAATCAGTGCCTAAACGGATATATAAATAGTGATTCGTAGTAGTTAAATATAGATTTCTCAGTTGAAAAATTTCGGTAAAAAAATTTTGCGCTCAAGAATGATGTTCCAAAATGCCTACGGAAAATGTTTAAATTGCAATTGGCAGCTATCTGAATATATCTATTGCTTGAAAATTAAAATATATGTTTATAGAGGTATGACAAATGGGACAGTACTATCATTTCTTCTTTGAGGGGCAACAAGGTAAAATATATAGGATTTTATAACTGATATATGGTTCGGACGTAGTACGGGAATTGTCATGTTACATACAAAATGAAAATTGTTACTAGTGTAGACTCCAGGGTTTTTTTGTCCATTAGGTTGTCCATTAGGTTGTCCATCTGTAGTGTTAGGTTAGACATTGGCTAGATATGGCTATCTTAGCTGTCCAGAATTCCGGTACTGAAATCAGTGATATTATTAAAACGAGGCGTTGGCACTGTTTACTATAAGAGCCATTAGATCTAGACTGGAGGACAATTGTAAACCTTGAAGGCTGTAACACGAAGACTGGAAAAAATACGGAAACAAGTTTGCAGAGTCTTGTAATGCTAATACAGTGTTTTAGAGCGCTAAAGGGTAAACTGTATTATAATGCTGAAGGTGCTAGAGTATGTTAGGTGCGTCGTATGTTTTACGTTTCAGACTAAGGCTGATATTTGGTGGTAACAACATGATAATATGATGTGAGCGACATGTGAGATACTCAGATGTGTGATTCAGAGATGTGGTAATGAGGTATTAAGGTAATATCTCTCTGGTTTCCATTTGAAGTCAATTGTGCTTGACGGAAGATAAAACCATTATCGGAATTGTGATAATCGGTATCTAAAAATAGTACCACAAAAAAGGATTAATAGTCTATGAACAGGAAGTGAGTAAGAGAGGATTGAATGTGTTATGAAGTTTATGCTGATAGTTTGGAGTATGCTGATAGTTTGGAGTATGCTAAGTCAGAATAACCTGATTTTTTTTCGCTTTTCACGGAAGAGTGATGTTTCAGATATGAAACCCGAGGGACCACTCAAGATTGAATATATCAACCAATTGTCCAGTCATTGCTTACATGGTAGATAAAATATACAGTAATACAGTGTAGGAGCATGTAGATGATTTTATCGACAATTGCCAGAACTTTCAGTATTTGTTTTTTATAGATGATAAGAAGTTCGAATGAAAACTATACGACTGCTGGTTTTTCAAAAAACCCACCAATTATTACTAATGGTTTACATAGCTTGTTCTTACTATTTCTACTACTCGTGCTACGCTTATTCAACTTATTTACTATATACTATATGTTCGGTTATTCTAGTTTTAACACATTGAATCCTGTCTAGTAGTTGACTAAGATACTTACTAATATTTCGCAATTAGTCCACTTCGCCTTGATAGGCATTTTCTTGCTTCTGCTCCTTTCACTAACCAAGATTTTGTCAACAAAACTAATCTATTTTAATTTCATTCCCGCGACTTGTTGTTATCTCTATGTATTTCTGACTTGAAAGATTTCATTTTCCTATCTATTACTGATCAATTGCCCATCACTTGCGTTTCAGTTCATCCTCTTTTTCATGTTATCACATATTCTTCCCACTATCCATTTAATTTCCCCATTATTACCGCATTCAAACCTCGTACTATAATGCCAATACAATTTCTAACTAGATACTATTATGTCTTGTTACTTCAAGGTACACTTTCCTATTTTTTTTTGTTAATTCCATCCACTTATCTAATCCACAAAAATCTTATCTTCTCTATAGTATCTTCGAATCTCACCTACAATACTAACTTGAACTTATCTACAGTCATTTACACTCATTTACACTCATTTTCACTCACTTGCACTCAATTGCACTCAATTGCACTGAAATGCTTCTTGATCGATTCATCGTCAACTTTTATCACTTTCTCGCAAACCTCAGATCTTCACGGCAAATGAATGATACTATGTATATCACATGTGTGTATCTCTGCTTATACTCTCTTAATATTTTATGCCATAAGACACAATTCAGACTTTGTCTAGCAAATTCTATGGAACTATCTGTCAAATCTTCGTGGAACTGCGAAAGTCTTCTAGAAAATTCTATGACGGTTCCAAAATTTAGCTGATAAATGCAAAACCTTCCAGCAAATTCTACAATAGCTGCAAATTAGTAATTACTAGAACATGATGATGGCAATAATTCTGGAGAAGAACACTATAAAAGTGTTAGTTAGGTATTCTTGAAAATTGAAATTTATGAAATCATCAGTACAATAGTTTTCTATTACACTAATACAATTAATTAATACAGAATCATACAATGTTTGCATACACTCCATACTATCAAGGGTCTAGTAACCCATACTATCAAGGGTCTAGTTCCCCATACTACAACTTAGATTCATTTGTTAGATACTTCAGCGAGATTGAAAAACAAAGACAAAGAGAGTTAGAAGAACAATCCAGACCCAAAATTGTTAAAAAGGTTGAAGCTGAAGACAAATACCAGATTCAAATCTTCAAGCAATATGGAGACTTCAACTCTTACGAGGTCAAAGCTGTCAGAAACGCCCGTATTCCAGGCTTAGTTAACATAGTGATACAATCGGTTAAGGATCAGTTCAAAAAAGCACTTCAATTCAAGTTAGAAGATATTGAGTTGGAACAAATTGATTGGGAATGGTACAAGGATGAAAACGTCTTGGTGTTGAATATTCCAAAGAAACAGAAGCAATTTTGTGATTTTGATCTTGGATTCCCTGCCTTTTTCAATTTAGTTCCATTGGATCAAATACAAGCATACAAGGAAAGACAATCGGACTGCAAGTCATTGGAAAAAAAGAAAAGTACAAGAGCAAAGAAAGTCGCTGATTTGAAAGCAAAGAAGTTAGCTGAAGTAAGAGCAAGAAGGGAAGCTGAAAGGAATGCTCAGAGGGAAGCAGAAGAACAAGCAAGAAAAAAAGCTGAAGAAGCTGAAGAAGCAAGAAAACAAGCTGAACAAGCTAGAAGAGAAGCTGAGCAAGCTAGAAGAGAGGCTGAACAAAAGGCTATAAAAGAAGCTGAAAAGGCTGAAAAGGCGAGAAAACAAGAAAAGGAAGCACAAATAAAGGCTGATAAAGCTAAACAGGATTCTGTTCGTAAGCAACAAGAAGAATTCTTAGGTTTATTATTTGGTCAATTCCTCAATGCACAACCACAATTAGTCTCTAAAACAGTACAGCAAGGGCTCAAGCAACCTGAATACAAAGAAGACAATACCACCAAGTACTCGGTGCCAGCAGAAGAAGATCATGATATCTCTGATACCGACTCAATTGATTCCGAAGAAGATATAGCGACTCCATCTTCTCCTGCTACTCCATTGCTCTCATCCGACTCCCAAAATAAAGAAGATACGTCTCTTAACTTGCACAAACATCCTTCATTAGAAGAAGTTGAGGACGAAGAATTTGTGATGTTCAGAAAGAAGTTCGGTCACTAATTTATTATATAGTTTAAAGAATATACATTAACTATAATTTAGCATTTCAAACTTGTAGAATTGAATTGAAAATACACAAGCTACTTTGAATAGGAGATCTATTTTAGTTCATCTAAGTTCAAATTTGGTGTTTCAATAAAGACTCTTTTATTGTCCACAATTTGTGCCATGGATTATCGCACAAGCAATTATTGCACCATTTTCATCATTCAATACTGAAAATAAAAAATCATAAGAAAAGAATAGACATAAACAATGACAGCAAATAAGTCAATTGCAGTATTCGGTGGAAATGGATTCTTGGGCAGAGCCATCTGTCAAACTGGGGTTAAATTAGGGTATAATATGACTTCATTTTCACGTTCTGGAAATCCACCAGCGACAATAATGAATCAACCATGGGCAAAGAAAGTCAATTGGGAGAAGGCAGATATATTTGATCCTAAATCATATAGTAAAAAATTATCACAATTTAATACTGTGATTCATTCTATAGGCATATTATTCGAAAATCAATCATACAAAAAATCGATAAATTCAAATTTCAATTTTTTAAATGATTTGCAAGAATTCTCTAATGCAATAAAGGGATCTAATCCTATGGAAAAAACCAAAAACAGTACTTATGCCGCCATCCAAAGAGACACTGCTGTCATATTAGCTGATGCTTTTTTAAAAGAACAGCATAATAATCCTTCATATGTTTATATTTCTGCTGACAGACAAATCCCATTACTTCCATCAAACTACTTAATCACAAAAAGAGAAGCAGAGTTTGAGTTATCGTGTAAGAAAGGGTTAAGGTCTATATTCATGCGTCCAGGATTCATGTACGAAGAAGGGAATCACCAATTTAATAACAGAGATCTACTCAAAAATATCTTTAAGTTAGGATATGCTACAAAAAACCTTGTACTTGGCGACAGCATTGGTATTCTTAATGAGCTTGTCAGGCCTCCTGTTTCAACTGAAAAGGTTAGCCTAAAAATATTCGAAAAACTAGAAGACGAAAATTTTAGTGGAGTAGTTTCACTTGACGAAATCAATAGTAATTAATAAATCATATTGGAAGAATAATTAGCTATATATACGAATACTATTTTGACGTAAGCTTACACTGCAAGTGTATCAACCACTCTAATTCTTGTTTATTTAGTTCCAAATTATCTGGAACTGTCATGTCATCAGCATTAATTTTAATTGAACAGGAATTAGGTGTATATTTAATATCGCCATTTTTTTCCAATTCTTTAGTAGCTTCCAAATTAAGCTTTTCCTCTCCGATTAATTTCTTCTCCTCGTCTTCGACCTTGGGTGGTGTGACAGGAGTAACCCAGAAAGCAGGATATCTCCTGATCAAATTACCGAAGATAAGTGCTACTGAAATCATTAAAATTGACGAGATAATCTGCGCTGGAAGATACCACCAGCTCATTTCCCTTATAGAGTCATCTACCGAAGGCAATAATGCAGAAGCACCAGCTGGAGGATGTACGCAATTGAGTATGGACATCACCACCGATGACACTCCAACACTCAATGCACCACTGGCCCAATAGTTATCCCTGCCATTTTGGCTCAACAGAAACAATTTTTGAATACAGACACCAATTAATGAAGACACAAAATGCCCAAAGAATATGTTTCTTGGTTGTGATAACGGTGCACTAGAAGCATTAAAACAAAGAATAGCTGTAGCTCCATAACTTGCTATAATTATGGGGGCGTGATGTCTAGTGAAAACTGTATGACTCTTGAAAACACCTTCTAGCAATGCAATACCACAGAATGAAGATACCAATATTTCTAACCATATCAACAAGTCAGATCTTGGTTTAGGCTTGTGATGACCCAAGAATCTACGAATTTGCCTTGGAAGTCTTTCTAGTCTGTTCGAGGGAAGATGCTTCACAAAAACGCTATCTATTGTGAATTTGAAAACCATTTTTATATTCAATTAAATACTATTCAGCTGTTTTAATCATATTAAACAATTAATATGATAATAGTAGCTTCTTGTAGATGTATTTCTGATTATAGCTTACAAATTTATCTAACTATAAAATGACTCGGAAGTTCTTCTTGACCCGGAATATCTGACTCTTAAACGATTGGAAAACTACTGTGAATAACTACCGTGAACAAATACTATGAATTGCTACTATGAACAATGATTAGAGTGTCTGGCTTCGAAATTTGTGAATATATTGCCCACTCTTTTGCAATGAAAGTAAGGTCTGGTTTTACCAGTTGAAGTTATTGAAAAGTAATGAAAGAATTTAAGATTAAATAAATCTATATAAGACAGTTAATTAAAATAATAATGAAATATTGAAATTATTCAGTTTTGCAGGATATAGTTCTACAACTTAGCATCAAATGTAAAACTAAACCCCATAGCTGAATCCGTTAACATAAGATACACTGCGTCTCAAAAGATATTTTCTTACTTCATCAACGATAAATACAGAACTGGTTAACAAGATCAAATGCAACAAGTCACTAAAATACAATGCTTCGGTTTGGAAAATAGATTGGAAGAACGGAACATAAATGGCACACAACTGACCCAAGAGGGATCCTAAAACGGCAAAGTTGAACATTTTATTGTTCATTCCTAGTTTAAAGATCGATTTCGTGTAATGACGACATGCTAATGCATTGAACATGTCAAATAAAACGAAACAAGTGAAGGTCATGGTAGTATCTCTTTTGGTAATTTCGTTATCACTCATTTCCCTAATAAAAATGTAGAGCGTACCGACGATAATCACACTCGCAGACTGAAGAACTCTCTTGATAACTGCCTTAGTCAAGATAACGTCATTACGTTTACGAGGTGGTTTATTCATAACTTCGTGATCAACCAGTTCAACACCTAAAGATTGAGCAGGAGGACCATCCATTAAGATATTAATCCATAAAATTTGCATAGCATTCATAGGGTTTGGTAACTTTAACAACGTGACCAATGCAATAAGAAACAACGCAGCAATTGAAGTGGATAATTGAAAAGTAATAAAGTTTTGAATATTATTAAAAATACCTTTACCTTCTTCAATAGCATTCAAGATTGTTGAAAAATCGTCATCTGTTAAAATCATGTCTGCTGCTTCCTTAGCAACATCTGTACCAGTCTTCCCCATAGAAATACCAATATCAGCTAATTTCAAAGCTGGAGCGTCATTGACACCGTCACCTGTCATTGCTACAACATCACCTCTTCTTTGAAGGGCTTTCACAATTTTGACCTTATGTTCAGGCGTAGTTCTAGCAAACACAGAAACGTTGTGAATGGCCTCAGTTAAAGCTTCCTCAGATAAACTTTCCAATTGATCACCAGTTATGACAGAATTATCATGAAGGATTGGGATTCCAATTTGCTTAGCAATGTTCGTAGCAGTAGATGGAGAGTCACCTGTAATCATAATAACATGAACACCGCCCTTCATTAATAATGAAATCGACTTTGCTACATTAGCTCTTGGTGGATCTTTCATACCGATTAAGCCACAAAATATTAAATCAGTTGGTTCCGCCATCTCATTTTTCTCGCTTGTTAACCTTAAGTTGTTTCTAGCAAATGCTAAAACCCTTAAACCGTCTTCAGCTAATTTATGAGTGTTGTCGGCAATTTGTTTTTTGATCGCATCATTAAGAGGTTTTGCTTCACCATTTTCATTGTAGTATTTGGTACAAAGTTGAACAATTTTTTCGGTTGCACCTTTAGCAAATGTTTCAGACTTATTCAAGTCACCGCTGTGGACACAAGTAGCCATGTACTTTCTGTTAGATGAAAATGGCACTTCGTAAGCTTTTTCTTTAGTTCCTCTAATATCTTCCAAGCCAAAGTGCTGTAAGCATTCTACCAATGCAATATCACTAGGGTTTCCAACATATTTCTCACTTTCGCTGGAATATCTTGCATTATTACAGATATTACCAACCTCTAAAATTCTACGAACGTTCGGAGTTAATTGATGGTGCAACAGATTATCATCTAACTTATCAACAACCAAGAAAGGGCTATTGAAGCTACCAGCACAATCTGTGGACCACAATTGAGTAACAGTCATATGGTTTTGGGTTAAGGTTCCAGTCTTATCAGAACAGATAACATTAACACTTCCCAAAGTTTCAACACTAGGCAATCTTCTGACAATGGCTTTATGGCGGGCCATTTTTAGGACTCCTAATGCTAAAGTAACGGTAACAATAATAGGTAAACCTTCTGGAATGGCAGCTACAGCTAAAGAAACAGAAATCTGAAACATTTCTAACCATTCACGACCTTGAATTACACCGATTAAACAAATAGCGCCAATAATTATAAAACTGAAAAGTGATAAGTCTTTACCCAATCTATCCATAGCTTGTTGTAATGGAGTCTTCGGTTTTTCAATATCAGCCATCATTTCAAACACATATCCAAATTCGGTCTTTGGACCAGTTGCAATAACAACACCAGAACCGTGGCCATCACGAACAAGAGTACCCATGAAAGCAATTGAATTTCTCTCAGTTATAGAAGGCACATCGGATCCATTGTAATGTAATGGTTCATCAGTTTTTTTCACTGGCTTGTTTTCACCAGTCAAATTACTCTCATCTATAGAAAGATAAGTAGCTTCACAAAGTCTAATATCAGCAGGTATTCTATCACCTTGGTTGAAGTGAACTAAGTCACCAGGAACCAAAGTAGATGCCAAAACCGTAGATGTATTTCCATTTCTTGTTAATTTTGCTTCGGCTGGAACTAACTTGTTCAAAGCCTCAAGCGATTTTTCTGATCTATATTCTTGAACAAACCCAACTGAGACAACAATCAAAATGGCCAACGTGATGGAAACGGCATCATCAACATTTCCCATCCAGAAGCTTATTACTGCTGACCCAATCAATAACAAAATCAAAGGATCCAGATAAAAATTCGAGATAAATTTCATAATAAGGCTCTCTTCCTCTTCGTTGGATAACTCATTGATCCCATGAATCGAACGTCTATTCAATATATCTTGATTGTTCACCAACCCAGTTTTCATGTTTGTCTGTAACTCCAGCATCACGTCGGACACAGCCATCTGGGAGAATTTTACAGATGGTGAGCTGGCCCTTGCAGGTGGTAACAATCGTTGGATATCAATCTTTTCGCTCATCAAATTATATTATACCCTAATCTTATTAAGTTCGAATGAAACAAGCTAAAATCAATATATGCAATAAATCTTTATTAGCAAATGGCTACGTTTGTTTTTTTTTTTTTCCAATCAAAATCTTAGTCTCTCCTTCGAAGACAAAGAACAATCTTTAATGCGGTATCTTACTTTAACTCAATAAAACTATAAAAAAATTTCAATTGCGAGATAAGTGTCCAAATATTGAATAATACCAACTCGTGTGAATGTATAACAGATTGTCTCGATGAAGCACTAGATCTATTTGATAACAAATTAGACAAGCCTCTTTAACACTGAAATTTAATCGCTAACAGAAAATTTTTGGCGCGCCGTGCACAGGTTCAAGTTCTTTTGATGATAATATATATGGAAATAAATCTATTAAGCACACCCTAAATACTATTTAAACCGTTGATAGTGACAAAAGCGGCTTTGGATAATCTGTTCATGACAGCCAAACCTTCTTGTGTTTCATCAATTCCCTCAACGAAAATGTAATCCACCAGCAACTCGTCAACTTCCCTGAGAAGCTTGAACAAGTTTCGAGATATTTCTAAACCCAGAGATCCCAAATCTCTTTCTATATGTATGTCCGGATTTATCTTTTTTGCATGAACGAAGTTTCTGGATCTTAAAATGGCCACTTTACTTGGATTAATGTCTTTTTTGGTGATATAGTCATTGATAGAAGAGACCCCGTTATCACAATTAATAAACAAAACCACCTTTGCTGTAGGAGAATAGTGTCTGTATTTCATTCCTGGGGTTCTAACGGCTTCTGTTTTTCCTGCTGTCTTCTTAGCCAACACTACATTCTCCCAGGCACTTCCACCGTATTTCCTGACCTCTTCCACAGAGACACCGCCTGGACGCAAAAGCATCGGTGGCTCCACTAAACCATCGACGACTGTAGACTCTACACCAACATTACAGGCACCTCCGTCTAGAATATATGGAATCTTTCCTTGCAAATCGTTATATACGTGACTTGCCAATGTAGGGCTGGGTCTTGTAGACGCATTTGCGGATGGAGCTGCTAACGGAGAATCGCTTATGGCAATTAAAGCTCTAGCAACATTATTGCTGGGTATTCTGACAGCAAAGGTAGATTGGCCAGCTGTAACTAGCTTTGAGATAGGGGAACCTTCATGCACTGGCAACAAGATGGTTAACGGACCTGGCCAGAACTTGTAAATTAACGAATGGTATACTTCAGGAATGTCATAATCTGGAGGTAAAATCTTTCTTTTCAATTGTTCTATGGATGATACGTGGACAATCAATGGATTGTCAGCAGGTCTGTTTTTTGCTTTATATATGGAAAGTACTGATTCGTCGTTCAATGCTAAACCACCCAATCCATAGACAGTCTCAGTGGGAAACCCTACCACATTATTGGTAGAATTAAGCTCAGCTGCGACTATCTCAAGGTTCTTCTTAGTTTCTGGGTCGTCTATTCTTGGTAATATTTCATTTTTGTCAAACACAATCTTATCTGGATTGACTTGAAGAACTTTTGTATTAAAGGACATTTTAGTAAGTTTACAAAAAGGATTGGCAAGTGAGTTCAAAATATACCTATTCCGTAATTTGTAAGCTAACATGCACAAACTTAGAGTTATCAGCAGCTAAATAATAGTTATTTCCTTCACAAATGAAGCCTTTCTTAGAGTCATCTCTGTAAATTTTTCAATATTATCACGTGTATTGAACGGCTTTCCAATCTTCTTACAAATTCCGAAAGCCCTTTAGATAAGAGAAAATAGAAGAATGATTAGCTATTTCATAAAGTAATTGAGTCCCTGGGACAATGCTTGGGTTTCTGATTGTTTTTTTACTCAATTTGTTAAGATTTTTTGATTTTTTTGATTTTTTGATTATTTTGCAGAATTCCAAAGTTTAAACTTGTTTTAGCGAAAATCAATTTAGAATGCAAAATTTGGAAATTTATATGGTATTTATGAAAGAAATTTCTATCAATATGAATAAATATGCAATATTCTATCTTCATTCGTAAAATAAATAGTTTTTTATGAAAGTCTTTATTGCAAGCTTGTGATATTAGAAGAACTATTTAGAAAAACTTCTATTGTTGCAAATTGTTTGGAAGAGTTTGAAAAACATACGTTTAAAATTGAAAATTAAATAGTTTGATTTGAAGATAAATAAATTACAAGTAGGGAATTTGCTTCGCAAATTGATATATATATATGTACGACGTTAAAAGATGAGGTTTTCTGTAATGATTTTCTTTTCCTCGTCGTCTAAAAGTTCATAATATTTTTGAAAATGAATTACATTGTTGGTGGTACATTCCTTAAAGAATTGGACTAAAATGTTTTTTAAGCCTTCGTCTTCTTTTTGGTCTTCATAATCGTCATCAGATGCATCAGAGTCAACATAAGACTTCAACTTATCGAAGTTGGGAACCCCAATATCTTCCAAATCTTCCCATCCTTCGTCTCCGCCTTCAGTGCCATCTCCATCAGCGATAGGTAAATAGTCTTTTTCATCTGGTTGCTGACATTGAAAGTTCATTTCGCTAACTAGAAGTTTCAAAATTTTTTGAGCAGCAGAAATTTGGGTATATTGTTCCGGCATACTTTTAGCCATTGATCTTGTAATAATTTTATCTCCTTCATATGGAATGATATCACCTTTTACAATAATGGCTTCCACTCTTGGGTCTCCTAAGGTAAATATCTTGGCCAAAGCCAAAGCATTCTGTTTAATTTTCTCATAACCTCTAGTAACTTCGAAAGAATCAAACCATATTGGTAAGATGAGTTCTAGTCCCGATTTCATTTCTCCAGTTTCGGATGGCAATTTAATAGAATCACTCAAAAAATTGATGGTTTCACTTGGAGAATTAAGTACTAGGTTACAAAACACCATGATCAAATTTTCAATTGTAACAGATTCCTTGGAAATAAGTAGTCTTTTAACTGTAGCTTCGAGAATTTGTGATATAAACTCTCCACTCAAGTACTGTTGAAACTTACTAATAAGAGAAGAAACTATTGAGCCACAATTTTTTGCTGCACTATCTGATAAATCAGGAGATAAGAACTTGGAGACGATAGATAGTAATTGCACAATACCAGCTTCATTTGTTACAGGGTCGATATAGTTGAGAAATAATTGTGATGCTTTTTGAACTAAGTTATCAAAAACTTCTCCTCCTGTTTGAAGAATTTGATTATCCGTAGATAATAATAATAAATCACGAAGAAGTGGAAATGTATGACTGAAAATCTGATGAGAAAATCCCTCAGAAGATTCTGGAGCAGATATAATTGTGATACCAAGCAATTCCAATCCTAAGTCTAACTCAGGAGAATATTCAGCAGCCTTCCTATCAATTGCAGACTGTATTATGCTAGATAAGTAAGGTAAAGATTTTTCACAGCTTGAATAATAATCCTCTAACGATGTATTTTTTAACAATGCTTGAAGACAATCTGCAGAATCAGTAGACAATTGAATGTTAGCAGGATCTTTGAATGAGACTTTGTATATCAAGTCAAGAACAGAAACATCATTATGTAGTTTCAACTTAAAAGCGTTTAAATTGTCAATGTCAATACCTGCTGTAATGGCTTCCAACAAGGCTGGCAACCCATCTTCTTCACTTTCCTCTAACAATGACAAAGCAATTTGAAAAATATACAATTGAACGTCTCCTTTCTTCGATGGTTCCAAATCATCAAAATTTAAGAAATTTTTGTAGAAAGTAAGACTTACTAATGCACTTCCCTTTACCAAGTTAAAAGAAGGTTGATTGACATCGTATTGAGCTGTATATGTCATCATTTCGATGAAAGCCCTAGCTCCAATTGTGCTCACAGATATCTGTTGTTCGAATTTTTCAAAAAACCTAGGTAAAACTAAAAATCCTCTTGAAGGCACCAATACGTGAGACGAAGAATCTTGAAATGAGATGAAGTTTCCTATTTTGTTCATTAATTCCACTAATGGCGCACGCTGTCCAATTACTTGAGAGTCTTCATTCATGAATAGACCTTGTAATAGGAACAAAAGTGCCTCCTTCAATTGCCACGGAATTATGTTATTTGAAGAGATCGATTGATCAATAAAGTTGAAAACTTGAAGAGTATCAGAATCATTCAATTCTGCTAAATAGTCATTAACTATAGTACGAACGGACGTATTTGAAGAGAGTCCAGTAATCTCTGTTATGTAAGTGTTTATATCATTTTCATATTCTTCGATAGTGTCATTAGACAATACAGAAACCTGTACCAAGTCTTCAATAAATCCATGATAGTTTGAACCCACAGAACTGGTTGGTAAATGATGTTGGACGATAGATAAAGTTGAAAGTAGTTCTATTATTAAATCAGAAGTAGGCTCCGATGATCTTGATGATTCTTTGGAATTGACAACATTTCCATTTTTCAATAATCTAGAAGAGATTGCAAAATCTTTTACTATAAGAAGCGAAGATTTCTCTTGCATTTCTTTGGTGAATAATTTGTGAAAATTTCCCAGGAAAATACCCAAAATCTTATAAATGGAGGTTTTCAATTTCAATTCATCCGTAGTTATAGTTGCATTACTTGATTCGTAGGAACTAAGTGATCTCTCCAATAATTCAACAAACAACCCTATACTCATGGTAATATGCAGATAAACAGCTTCTTTTCTTTCTGGGGTGCTGTAGGCTTCCGGACCCTGTAACGTCATAAGAACACTTTGATAAAGATCAATACAGGTACTTTTAATCGCCAGACTTAGCCTTTCTTGACTCAACATTTGCATGATGTGATTGATGAGATGGGAACCAATACCACCTTCCCAGAATTGTTCCTCTGTGATCAAATCATCAAATAAATCGTTCAATACGGTTAATCCTCCTATCATGGCTATCTCATCATCGTATTTTGTGGTCAGAATATACAATACATCTAGCAAGTTGGACCACTCATCTGGATAGTCAGCGGAAGCGATCTGAACAATCACATAGGCGCTTCCAGCTCTCAACTTCGAGATAGGAGATGTAGTTGCAATTTTCAACAATTCTTCTCTTACCATTATCTTCAATTCTTGCTTAACGGGTGGTCCCACAAAAGATTGGAACCCAGCAGACCAGTATTTAGGAACAAGACGTCTCAAATGAAGCAAGCAAGACTGCCTAATATCCGATGGACATCCATTGTCCAGTGACAGTTGCATCAACACAAACGTTGCATATGAAGGATCCTGAGCTAAAATCTGATTATACTCAAGCTCTGCACTCTTTCTAACATTGTTATCAGCGCTATTTTGGTTTACAACCAAGTTCAAGAACGATTGGTAAGGATCCATTGTTCTATATACCTTTGAACTATCTATTTTACAAAAAAAAAACACTCTCTAGTTTATATTTCAAGAATTCACGCGTACAAAAATTTCTCATCATCAGATTTCTATAAAATACATAGTGAGATCTTTAGCAATTAAGAATAGTGGCAATATAAAACCATTTCACTTTTAATAGTAGAATATATAAATAAATTGCAATGTTCGAGAAGTCAGCCATATATCCAGCGTTAGAAGAGGTAAAACAAGAGCTTTCTCCACAACAATTAACGATTTTAAGGAACCAAGTCGAATCAGAAGAACCAAAGCCTACGCCACAATCCAAATTCAATTATGCTTGGGGGTTGATTAAAAGCCCCAGTCACAAAAATCAAAAGGAAGGAATTGCTATCTTATCACAATTGTACAGGGAGGTTCCCTCCATGAGAAGAGAAACCTTGTACTACTTGAGCTTGGGATCGTATAAGGTAGGAGATTATACGAATGCAAGAAGGTACGTCGAATCTCTATTAAAGGGAGAGCCAGAGAATGCACAGGCATTGGCATTGAAAGGGTCTATAGAAGATAAGATAACCAGAGATGGTTTAGTAGGACTTGGAATCGCTGGCGGTGCCATTGCCATTGGAGTCGGGCTCATTGGAGCTTTAGTTAGAAGAAAGCGTTAGTATTCTTTCTGCAGTTATTTAAAATGTGCTTCATAGTTTCTATATCAGGATTTTAGGATAATTTATTTTCACTTTCATCTAGTTGTAAATTATAAGTGCGATACAAATTACATAGTCATTTATCAACGTACAATTCTAAATTTATCTTAGCACAATTTATGTCTAATGGGTTCAATAAAGCCAATGGTACAATGGAGGAAGAATATTTAGCAGAGGGGATTACTAGGGCTGTGACTACAGCTTTCAATGATTTGAAAATTAAGTCAGGAAAGCCAATAATAAGATCAAATGGAATTAAAGAGTGGTCAGTGCTCTCTGGGTTGGTAGCAATAATACCAAAAGAGAACAACCAAGCTGAATTCTTTGTTATATCTGTGAGTACAGGGGTCAAGGCAATGCCTAATAAAGTTCGAAGATATTCCAAGGGGTTGATAGTTCATGATATGCATGCAGAAATATTGTCATTGAGACTTTTCAATTGGTTTTTATTGAATGAATGCTTGAAATTGAAAGATGAAAAGTACAGATCAAAGATTATAACGAAACTAAAAGACAATAAATTTTCGCTAAAGAAGGGTATTAGACTTGGCTTATATGTGTCAGAACCTCCTTGTGGAGATGCATCCATGAGCTACACATCTGCGAATATAGAAGATAATACACCATGGGATGAACATCCCCAAAAGAAATTCAAAATAGATGAAAATAAGTCTGCAATAAGAGGAAGAGCACATTTAAACAAACTAGGAATTGTGAGAACAAAGCCAGGAAGGGCAGATAGTCTAGTATCTTTGAGTAAATCTTGTTCTGATAAACTTTGTCTTAAGCAATTGTTGGGATTAACTAATGCTTTCACAAGTGAGTTATTCCCCGAGAGTATATTTCTTGATTACATCGTATTACAGAAACACAAAATTGCTACAGATGATATAAATAGATGTTTTTATGAAAGATTTGTTGATAAAATTGATGACATCAGTCACAAGGTTAAGATATTTTCCATAAAGTCTGATAAATACCCATACCATAGGCCCCCAGGAAATGAAACTCTGTCACCATCACCACTTTCATTGCTCTATGTTCCATCAACCAGAGAAATCCAAGTTTTGAATAATGGTGTGAAAAATGGAAGTTTCATAAAAAATAAGCCACCAAAGAAAGGAGGCGAAAGTTTCATTTGCAATTATAGACTTTATCAAATGTTCAAAGAGATCGATGCAGAACAAAAAAGCACTACATACGAACGATTCAAAAGATCGAATTTAGATAGACAAACCCTTAAAAGGAAAGCTCAAGAAACTTTAGGAAGTTGGATTTCAACTGATATAGACGATTTTGAATTTGTCTGATTTTCATAGTATTTTGTACAGAAATATAAATAGAAAAATATAATGCTATTGGAAATCAATCAGAATCTGAAGCTGATTCCTCATCTTCTTCTTCATCTCCATTTCTCTCTGTCAATTGCTCATTCTCAGGAGTTTCCATAGAAATTGCATATTCTGCACTTTCCAACAATTCTTTCAACTTTGTATTGTCACTATTCACATAATTGATAGGTTTAAGGTTATATTTATCCTTGATTCTCGGATCTGAACCAGCATCTAACATATTATCAATCACGAAATATCCATGTTCTGGCTCATCAATTGTGTACTTCACAGCTAAATGTAATGGGGTATCACCCTCCCTGTTGAGAGGGTCTATTTCGACACCTTCTATATCTAACACGATGTCTATAAATTCCCAATTACCCAATTGACATGCTATATGTAAGGAGGTGTTACCACTGATTACTTCCTTTGCGGTGTTGATCAATTTAGATAATTTCTCTTGATCATTATTGAGCTCTACCTTAATAGACAATAATAATTCAGTATTATTTCTTCTAGCGGACTCTAATATTTGTTCCTCAAATGAGGCACCTTGTTCCTCGTTTTCCTTTGACATTTTGAACGCTGAATGTTGTGATATAAAAGCTCTAAGTAGTTAGTTCACTCCTATCTTAGTTTCATATTCGTAGCCATATCCGAGATTATGCCACCGATAAAGGCACGACAGACTATCCAAATCTATTAATCAATATAAACATTGTATATGGCATCATTATACATTGTTGACTATCTAGGATTGATAGATAGCATTTAAGAAAGTGAATTGAACTATTTGGCAGAGATTGAAAGGATATTGGCACAATGAATCTCTTCTAGTATCTGAAAAACGACAATATATCCTTGCTCCAAAGTAAAAGTGAAAGATCGGGCCCAATTATCCCAAATCTAGATAGAAGCTACATGGATAGGAAAACTAAGAGCAGAAAACTTTTAATTGTCTTAATTTTAAGAAAATGGCTATTTAATGGCAATTTTCAGTTATAGCACTTGAAAAATACAAAAAAAAATTGATTTAGTAAATATCGAATTCAAAGAGCTCCTGACCAAAAGAATGGATAAATGGAGTTAGCTTATTATCAGTTCAGAATGTAAGCTATATATTCTGCTAGATACGATAATTTTAAGTAATTTTGGCGATGCTCTCTCAACATTCTATTATTTTTTTGGAATTTGATAGTTTGAGCCTCAAAACTTAACCAGAAGGATTTCTATGACTTGCTTACAGGATATATTAGAATATCTGTATTTTATCTATCTATAGTGCAACGAAGTGGCATTAATTGGTGCTTCCGTAATTTAGACATACAAATCATGTGAGCGGACATTGAGGATCGAATTATCACGAAATTCATCCATCAATACTGTAGATTCTTCGAAATTGCTTTTCAAATTTTAAGTTTATAAACCATTGACACTATAATCTACAACAATGGTCAAACCTATTATTGCCCCTTCCATCTTAGCTTCGGACTTTGCCAACTTAGGTTGCAATTGTCATCGTATGTACGATTCTGGAGCAGATTGGTTACACATTGATGTAATGGATGGTAATTTTGTTCCAAATATTTCCTTGGGACCTCCAGTTATAGACAGTTTAAGAAAGGAGATTCCAAAATCTGAAACCAAGGCTAGTTTCTTTGATTGCCACATGATGGTAGCAGAACCAGAAAAATGGGTTCCAGAAATTGCTAAGGTCGGTGGAGACCAATACACTTTCCATTATGAAGCTACAAAGGACCCAGTAGGTTTAGTTAAATTGATTAAGTCGCACGGATTGAAAGCTGCTTGTGCCATCAAACCAGGTACTCCAGTTGACGTTTTATACCCATTAGCCGAATACTTAGATATGGCATTAGTCATGACTGTAGAACCAGGTTTTGGTGGTCAAAAATTTATGCCAGATATGATGCCAAAAGTTGAAGCTTTAAGAGCCAAATTCCCAAATTTGAACATTCAAGTTGACGGTGGCTTAGGAAAGGACACTATTCCAGCTGCTGCAGAAGCTGGTGCTAACGTTATTGTTGCTGGAACCTCTGTATTCAGCGCAAAGGATCCAAAGGAAATGATTCAACTTTTGAAAGATGCAGTTTCAAAGAATTTAACTGCTAAAGGATTATTAGATAAGGAATGATATACCTACGTGTAAATGTTCAAATATAATCAATAGGAATTAAAAAAACTAAACTAAGAAATTTCTAATGTACAATGAATGAGTCTGCCACATAGTCAAGGACGAGACATATAGGAATTAAACCAGTAAAATGCTCTAAAGTAAAATGCTTTAAAAGGCACATACACCTAAAGTAGTACCTTCGCCATCGTTGTTTAATTTGAAGCCTTCACTAGCTCTATCCTCTACTACAGCCCACAAAGCGTCTTTAATGTTGTCCAATTTGGTCTTCTTAACAGAGTTTTTCTGAGCAGGTTCTTCTTCAATTTCCATGGCTTCTTCTTGTTTAGCCAACACATCAATGCTTAATTTCTCATTTCTCTTAGCAATGTATTTTTGGTTCCTAGCGATCTTTTTGGCTCTTTTGTTAGATAAAGAGTTGTTCACAACAACTCCAGTAGCAACTGGAGTCCTTCCGGTGTATATGGCAATAGCCTTGGACTCAGTTGGTGTGGGTGCTGCAGATGTATCGTAACGGGAACTCGATGATCTTGTAGTAGCATTCTTCCTAGCACGAGCAGCTCTTTTCTTTCCAATGGTAGCAGCATGTCTGTTACCAATAATCTTAATCTTTGGCTTATTAATAGAGTTCTTATGTGCCATTTCTGCTTAATTACCACTTGAAGTTAGTTTCTAATTTCACCGATTAATTTAATTCATATTGTTTAATTGAAAAAAATCTTTAGCATCTCATCAGATTGTATACAGGTTAACGCAATATTACACAAAAACGCAAAGGAAAATTTCAAAAATAAAATCTCCTGGGGGTGAGTCGAACACCCGATCTCAAGATTACTTTGAGGAACTCATTACAGTCTCGCGCCTTAGCCAGCTTGGCCACCAAGAGGATTTTATAAATATTTATCGTTAATAATTACACTATATCTTGATAATAGGAAATACTTGATTCTTCCAACTAACTAAGTATGTTAAAGGGCTTGAGTGCTCATTGAATTTCTGAGGGTATCATAGTATATATTTAGATTCTCGCAAGTAGATTCATTACACAGGATAGAGTTTTGGTATTCTAACCATCAAGAATGTTCTTATCTATCGATTATTCGCAATTAATTGGCGTATCCTAAATGGAATAGATTCATCTACAAGAATATATACAGATCATACCGATAATATACCTCCAATGGTAATTTTGCACGAAAAAAAGAGAATTCGACTATAGCTAACTTGCAATTGATACACATTATATGTAGTAAAACTATGATTATAGTGTTTTGGAGTGATAAGACGTGATTTTCTTGATATTTCAGTATAATTTCATTGTATATGCAGTTTCGGTTTTCTGATAGAGCCACACAAGTGAACGACTTTAGATAGGAAATACGGATATTAGGGGATTTGTTTATGTAAATAAAGGTTATTCTTAGAGTAAAGATATCAGGAAACATCGTTTGGAAATATGAAAGAACTGATACTTGATATGGATGAGAAGGAACTTACCTATGTTAGTCGTAGGCCTAGCAGAGGCAAAGGTAAGGCTATTCTCGCTGCGTTAGCGGGCTTATGCTATCTTGGATATTGGGGATATCTGGATAAATTGCCTTTGGTCCAAAACACGGTTGAAGTCAACTCAAAGGATGTTTTGTTAGAAGCATTAGAAACTAATTTGGCTGGCAATTGGTCGAAGAAGTATACCAGCGAGGCCCATTTAGCTGGTACTAATTATGGATTTGTAGAATGGACCAAGGAAAAATTTGAAGAATTTGGACTTGAAGCTACAATTGACACCTACGATATTTATGTGAGTTATCCAAAGGACCATGACTTAAATTTGTTGAATTCTACATCGGAAGAGATTGTATACAAGGCATCATTAAAGGAAGACGAACTTGAGGAAGATTCCACTTCAAAGGGAGATGATTTGGTTCCTACATTCTTAGCTTATGCTGCCAATGGGAATGTAACTGCTGAGTATGTTTATGTAAACTATGGTAGTCGTGAAGACTTTGCGAAATTGAAGGCTTTAGGTGTCGATGTGAAGGGCAAAATCGCTGTCATCAGATATGGATCTATTTTCAGAGGATTGAAAGTCAAATTTGCTCAAGATGAAGGAGCAGTAGGTGTTTTATTATACTCCGATCCTGGTGACGATTTTGGAATCACCCCAGCTAATGGATATGAGCAATACCCTAAAGGTCCTGCCAGACAAGAAAGTTCAGTCCAAAGAGGAAGTGTTCAATTCTTAGGTGGTGTTGGTGGTGCACCAGGTGATCCAACAACCCCAGGTTATGCTTCAAAGCCAGGCGTTGAACGTCAAGATCCCCATTCTAGTATCGGCAAAATTCCGGTTCTTCCAATTTCTTACAGAGAAGTTAAGCCAATCTTAGAGAAATTGAACGGACATGGATTGAAGATTGAAGAAAAGGGATGGACTGGTGAATTGGATGGCTATGATTACTCAACTGGTCCTAATAAGGACTTCACTTTGAATTTGTACAATGATCAAATTTTCAATATTACTCCGTTATGGAACGTATATGGAGAAATTGAAGGTGAAAATAAAGATGAGGTTATCATAATTGGTAATCACAGAGACGCTTGGATTAAGGGTGGTGCTGGTGACCCAAATAGTGGTTCTGCCACTCTTTTGGAGATTGCTAGAGCTCTTGGTGCGTTGAAAGCATCTGGATACAAATTTAAAAGATCAATCATTTTGCAAAGTTATGATGGTGAAGAGTACGGACTTTTAGGCTCAACTGAACAAGGTGAATTCTTTGCCAAAGATATAAGACGTAAGGTTGTAGCTTACTTGAACTTGGATGTTGCAGTTTCTGGTAAACACTTAAGAATGGGTGCTTCTCCAGTTTTGAAGAAAATTTTAAGAGAAGTTGCAAAAGAATTAGAATACCCCGAACCAGGTGTTGGCAGTTTGTATGACCATTTTGCAAAGGAAACTGGTGATAATATCAGTAATCTTGGATCGGGTTCAGATTACACAGTATTCTTGGAACATTTAGGTATTCCGTCTGCTGATGCTGGTTTTACAGAAGGAAAGGGTGATCCTATTTACCACTATCACTCAAACTATGACTCGTACTACTGGATGTCTGAATTTGCTGATAAGGGCTTCATTTACCACAACTTAGCTGCTAAATACTATGCCTTGATTGCATTGAGATTAAGTGAAAAGAAAGTTATTAACTTCAGCTTAGCAGACTATGCCAATGATTTGATCAAGTATTACAACGAAACTATTGATTTGGTTCCAAAACAATGGTTGTATGACTCGTTGGAGGGCTTATCTGTATGGGAAGATTATTTGACATATGATAAAGGAGAAACTAACTTTATCTCTTTCATTACTAACAGCTACTATAATACCAAAGATATGTACCCATTTCCAGAATTGTTACCTGAACCAGAACCTTGCAAGCATCATAAGATGCTCATGTATGATACCAAACATCACAAGGATGCTTCATTGAAGGAGTTGGTTCAAAAGACTTTGGAAGATTTACTTGTTTTGAAAAATGTTTCTGAAATCTTCGATATACAATCCAAAGAACTTCAATTGAAGTATGACAACAGACGTAGCTTACATTGGTGGCAAAGAATCAAATTGACATTTGAAATCAAGCACCACAACAAGCTCTTGCAGTATTTTGAGAGAAATTTCTTGCATAATAAGGGCTTACATGAAAGATCATGGTTTAAGCATATAGTATTTGCCAGTGGTAGATTTACAGGATATGCAGGTCAGACCTTACCAGGCTTAAAAGAAGCTATTGAAGACCAAGAAATCGAGAGATTCATAAAATGGTTAGGAATTTTGTCCAAAACAATTAGAAGGGTATCCACTGAGTTATCTGCTTGAAAAAAAATATTGAATATGATGTTAATTGACTTTCAGTTTTTGTTTTAGTTTTACTATGTTTTTGTATTGTAATTTATGTTAGTCATGTCACATATTCTCATAATAAGTAGCATCCTGTAAGAGAAATAAGCAATTCAAGACTGAGTTTGATAAGAGGCTTACAATTACACTGTAATGGCCCTAATTATTTTCATGAGCTAGAACGTCAATGGTTCATTTCATTTTGGTTCGAATTGAAATATTAATTTGAGATATGTACTTGCGTATTTGTGGTTTTCAGGGTACCACATTTCGAAATATTACAAATTCTACTATAATATACCATAGAACATGGCTCACAACAATGCATTTGAGTCTTACCATACTACAACTATATTCCGACGTTTTCTCTCCAGGAATATTCTACTATCTATTTTTCAGTTCTGATTCTCATGGTAAGTGAAATTTACTAAATTAGTTACGGAAAATTGTCTACTCAAGAGACAAACTTTTGTTAATATTAGCAGCCCCTTTAACAAGCTAACGTCTGGAATTGATATCTAACTACTTGCTTTATTGCTGTTGGTGGTTTTAGAATTGTGTTAATTACTTTACCGAATGAGGCTATTCGCATAACGTCTACAAAAAAGTGTTCCAGAAATCAAAATTTACCTACTTATGGCTTGAAACTATGATTTAGACACAATTATGAATACGTATCTACTAAGAATAAGTAAACTGGCACCTGAGTGTTGGACAAAAAACAAGATATAAATTTTTGTTGGTTTTCTTGGATAACATATGATTATAGTAGCACATTGTAGGAATTTACGTAATTTCTGGGGTAGCAACTATGATATAGGGATAATTTTGATACGAAGAATAGATAAGTAATAATTGTCAATATTAACTTTATTTTTGGTTATTCATGCATCCTACAGATTTAGTGGAATCAAAGATTTGTAAAAGCTGCATAGTTGTGATGTCTCAATAGTTTGAAACAACTATATAGTGAAACATTTGGAAATTTTATGGAAAGAAAATAAAAGATAGAGTCAATGGAGTCTCCAAATTCAAACAATGTCGTTACATTACCTTCTTTCAATTCTAAAACAGGTTCGTATGAAGTACCTGAAATATTTTGCAATTATTCATTTAAAGAGTATAAGGATATTAAATTTGAACTATTTTGTATGGAAGGTGATGCAGAACATAAAATGTTAGATCAGCCTGAAATAGATGAAGAGGTGAGCTATAACTACGTTTATAGTAATAACTCTGCGCATGTATCTATGAAAGAGTTGGGGACCATGCTAGTAGAAGAAGACATCTCAGATAGTTCACTATGTAGCAGTGTCTCAGAGATTGAAACTAATTCAGGAGTGATAAACAAGGAGAGAAGTGAGATATCAAGACCTATGGTCACACTAATATCCGAATCAGATGTGATTAATGTACCTACAGATGGCACTATTGAACTAAACTGTATGCTCTCTGTTACCACTCCGAGCTACTACGAAGCCACAGAAATGACACCAGCAGAAGAGGAGTTGAAAGCTAAGGTATTAAAAGAAATGGAAACAAAGTTAGTTGAACAGACACTTAATTGGAAAAATGAGTTCGATACTGGTGGTCTACTAATATTTGATGTTTTAGACATCAGTACCAACGAAATTGATTACGACGAAATGACTTGCTATCTTTTTGAAAAGTTGATTGCACTAGTGAATAATGAGATCTTGATTGGACAAATATTTCTAGATGAAATTTGCAGTATCAACAATTCTAATCTTGGCTTCATTCTTAATCTAGCAAATACTGCAATTCCAGAATTACACGTTAGACAATCAAATGAGATTACCAGGTTAAAATGGGAACACTATTTGTCTAAATATATATCTAATAGAGATAATTATGTTTTTCCCAATATTCCATTGTATCAAATAACGACAAATGCTTGGAAATTTGCTAGCAAGATAGATCTACCATCAAGTATTCTTGAATTTGCCGAAGCTATAGATGCAAATCTGTCCATACCTTCGTCTCTCGCTCTATCCATCATCCCTTCTTTAGATCCAAACCCCCTTAATTTAATCGTGGCTATATCGTTGTTAAACAATTCAGCAGTTGAAAATCTTGAATATGAGAATCAGTTAAAGACATTATTGAGAACGATAAAGAATAATCTAAGAAACATTGATAAGTTGGGCCTCATATTTGTGGGTGTGGACAAGTTCGGCTACACTAGTAAAAACGGATCTTTTGTGGGATTTATCGAATCTACATGGGTAGGTTGGGATGATGTGATCTCTAATATAGAAGTTAGCTCAAATTTGATTGGAATGACTTCATTGGAAGAATTTGAAATTAGTATCAAGAAATGTGACGATTTAAGCTTGTTCCTTCCTATGGGTGCAAATAGTATCAGCAAATTCCTTATGATAAATACTAGCTCCAAAATTACTCCAGATCCACTTCCCATAGATTCGCTTAGTAAATCCTTACAGAAGTTGTGGGAGAAACTTTCAATCTATGTTGTTAGGATTGGCAAGAGTTATGATGAAGACATAGACATTATTAACAAGGTATGTGCAACTTCACAGCATAGACTAGTTGATAAGGAGTTTGAGCTACTACATGGATCTCTCTTTCTAAGATATGATTCTTTGTTGCAATTCAATCTGGAGATTGCAGATTTAATTGAGAAAAAGTTTTATTCCAGTTGTGTTCCTGATATCTCGACTACAATTTGTTGTAATTATGACTTTGTTAATATCACTCTCATCGAGAATAACGGTGGATTGGTACAATTTTCAAATACATCAAGAATTAAAATAATGGCCAGAAATTTAGAGCCATCCGTGAGAAGGGATATCCTAGTAAGAGTTAAAATTGATTCCAAGAAATTTCACATTGAGAATCCACAATCTCCAGACACTTTCACATTATTAACGTATCAAGGTGAGTGGCTTGGAAACAAAGGCGTACAAAAAAATATGGATTTGAAAATTATGGGATATGAACTGAATAGAATGCCGAATACCGAGCCCAATTCAGATCTGCAATGTATTACTCCTCTGAATGAAAGTGTTATAAAAGCTGAATCGCAAAATTTAGCCTTTTTACCTATAGCAAGAAGGAAAGCTGAACTCGCGACAATAAATACCTTGAAATTATTGCCCTGGAAGCCTAACGTAGAGCGCCGTTGTTTACTAATGAACACCATTTCGTTAATCCACTCTTCAGTCAAAAAAACGGAAGAAGTAGGTCAGGCTTTGACTGTTACGAATGAGGCTTGTATAGCTGCAGCAAAATATAAGGCTGGATTCGATGAAAATTATCATAATGAGAAGGTTTATATGAGATCCTTAATATCCGAACTACAAGCTGTATGCAAGCTATTCGATCATGATTTCAAAGTTGCTTTAGTAAGATGTCAGGATCTAGTTTATATGTTAATTTGAAATTTCCATGCTGGCCAAGGTTATTTACAAATTTCCTAAATAGGCAATCTAATTAGGTGCAAAATCTGTCTAGAAGGATTGGACTTGAAGCTCCTAATATGACAGGCAATATCAAACGCTGAAACTAACAGAATGGCTGGCTGATCTAGAGATTCACCGTTATTTGCAAATAATGGATCATTTTTTTCAAAGATTTCTGAAAAAGCCTTGATCTCAGTATTATATAAGACTGATGACATCCGCCTAGTGAAGTATGTGATTTGGTTTTGTAACATCATAGAAAAAGCACCAACAAACGAAAAATAAAATGTCTCTTCAAGTAAGATCATATAATGCTCCATTAGCGCTTGTATCATTAGCATTATTTCACTCCAATTCTGCTATTGCTAACCTGGGAAGCTTCGATGAAGACCTTGAGGATTCTGATACTACCACTACTGCAAAGGTTGATACTACTACCACTGCAAAGGCTGATACTACTGCCACTAAGGCTGATACTACTATTGAAACTACAGGTAAGACTGCCGTTACCACTGCAACTACCGAAGCCACCACTGCTACGCAAGCTGTCCAACATGCCCAAAATAGCTTAGAGGCTGCTGCTGAATCTGGTGTTGCTGAATTTGGTGCTCATGAATCTGATGCTACTAAAACCAATGCTGTATCAACTGAAGCAACTACAGCTGACGGTGATAAAGATACTTCAACCACTGTTTGGTGGACCCCTTCTGTCACTGTCTGGTGGACTCCTACTACCACATATGCTTCTGCATCAGCTATTGAAAATGCTCTTGAAGATTCCTCAAAATCTGACACCATCTCTTACAATCAAGACGGCTTCACTGGTTCACAATCCGTCTGGGATGCTTCTACTTTCATTTCTGTCTATGATTCCAGCAGAACTTCATCTGGGCTGTCTTCCATAGCTTCTGTCACAAATAAAACGTCAGACTCTACCAGAATACATAACCCAATAGCTTTAGAAAAGGACTACACCTGGAAAAAGACTATGTTAATCGGTGGTGTTATTGGTGTCAGTATGTTCTTGAATGCTTTATAGGGTGGGTATATTTGGTTAAAAAAATAGATATAAATATTGTGTGTATAGTAAATTTGAATTCGGTTATAATAACATTGTTTGACCTGTAAACAACATCTTTTGTCATAATTCATTTACTTATCTAGTGATATCTTCTGTTATCGGGATGCTCATCGTGGACTGAAATTTTCGAGATTTCTGGACATAATCCTTTTTCAGGAATTTTAACAGTACCATAGATATTTATAAATAAGGGAAGTTATTTTTAAACATAGAAATATGTATAAGAGCAAGAATAACAAGCCCAAATATCGTAAAAACAACCAAGTAAATCACAAATCTGTTCAGATAAAATCAAGAGTACCTATCTCACCAAGCTATGTGCAATCAGTGAAAGATTTTTTTCAATGTATACCACGTTTCGAAAAATTAGATAGTCTTTCAATCCCAGTATCTACATTATACGATAAACTTATTGAAAGCTACTTTGAGAATGCAAATTTCAAGAAGCACCCAAAACTAAGCAATCCACATCATTTATTAACGTTACGCGATGGAATGAAAAGAGTCTATGGACGAAGCAATATATTGTTTTGTATCGATGTTGAAGCTTGGGAATTTAACCAAAAACTAGTTACTGAAATAGGGATTTCAATCTTTGATCCTAGAGGTCAGCTATATGCTATGTACCCAGACATACTCCAGATTCATATAATGATCAGAGAAAATATAGAAAATAAAAATGGGAGATTTGTCCCTGATCACTCAAGAAATTTCAATGGAGGAGTTACCTATGTTATGAACCAAGAAGATGCTGTGCTCTTCACTCAAAGTTTGGTGGACTATTATTTTTTTAAGCCAAAAGGCATAGACTGTTGCTTGGCCGGCCATAATGTAGGTGGTGATATCACTTGGCTACAAGATCTAGGCATAACCTTCCCAGAAAAATTTAATCATATAGATACACAAACTCTTTTCTCATTAAGTCATGGTTTAAATGGATCAAGTTTAAAAAATGCACTAAGAACAGTCAATCTTCCCCATGCGTTTCTCCATAACGCAGGTAATGATGCTTATTTTACGCTCTTACTTGCAATGAAATTGTGTGATCCTAATGCTAGAACATTGCATTGCTTGGATGATACGAAAGGTGTGTTAAAGGCTGCTGCTACATCGGGGGCTCCCAGAGCTGGTGAGTCAATCACTAAAAGAAGTAAAAGAATTAAGATCCAGCATCAAAATACTAGTCAATTTGTAGATATTGGTGATGTAAGAGAAATCCTTACGAGATTATTTGTCGATGGAGAAGATTCTTCAAATGATGATGATGATGATAAAGAGGAAATATAAGGGCAAGAAGAATGATTCCATTATAAAATTAATAGACTTTCCATTTATCATTTACTCACTTCAAAAATATTTCAATTCTATGCATTAATTGTTTCTAATAAAAATTATTTATCTGATCTAATAACAACCTCTCAAACTTTTCCAAAATTGCTGTTATTCGAAGTAATAATCCAGCACATAGACTTTTCACTTTATCATCAATGATTGCTTCCCAGGACACAGTAAGCCATTTTTGTAAAACCATAATCTCTGCTTGATAGTTGGTGATAAGATATTGTTCATCAATGATATCAAAAATCAATAGCATCCCAGTTACGACAGCTTCAATCATTTGTAGTTCATCTAAAGAAATTTTCTTTGTTAAAGGAATAATAATCTGAATAAATTCCTTCATCATATCATTAAGGCTGACAGCAGATGGGTAGGCAGCATGAAGTAACAATGACAAAGTTTTGAGAAAATGTGCTGTAAGAATTGGAGAATAATGGCCAATATCAATTCCACCACTCTGATACCAAACATTAACAAGCGGAAAATAGAAATGTATTCCAATAATCTTTGAAAAATTGTGTATTTTAGGAACCAGTATAACTTGATTTGTTGGAGTCTTGAGCTTTCTTGATATCCGTAGAATTTTCCCACCAGACAACTCATTTTGGGCCTCTTCTGATGCTTCTGTCATTAAGCTATCTTGAATACGATTATGAATAACATTTACAACCCCAGAATTTACATCAAGACCACCAAAAGCTAAATGTTGTTGAATGGGGAGAAGCTTCGTAGGAAAGTCACTTCTGGTGTAGGACTTGATAACTGACTCATCCTCAAATCCTTTTAACTCTCTAGCCGCCAATGATGCCGTAGTTAATATTGACATTCTCTGTTGCAAAGAATAATCTCCTGTTAACAAAAGTTCAAACAAATGAAAAGTTGAGGCCGAATTAGATACAACTACAGCAATCATACAATTGAGCCTCAACTCCTCAAAATCCATTTCATCATAAAAATTGGTTAATGCAATAAGATTAGTAATTAAGTCCTCCGAATAAAATGACAATTCATTTCCGAAACTAGATTTTTGACGTAATAAGGTAGGACCAACTGTTAATGCCATACGTCTCATTTTGTATGCCTGAGGTTTGCTTGTATCGATCGATATATATTCCAAAAGATCTTTTATATAAAGTGGTTTAGCAATCTTGTTTCCTTTTGTTAAAGGTTCTTCACTGTCTTCATCAGACTCATCATCAGAATCTACTTCTGTGGTTGATTTATCATCAATTGGGAGCTTTTTGATTGCTTGTACGAGTTCAGTTTCATGTTCAAGTTCTACAACAATAGGTTCAGTGAGAACTTTCCATGGTGTAAATGAGCCCCTTTCTTTTATCTTTAGTATTTTAAGATTGATCAAATTAAGGTATCCGTCAACTTCTTCAAAGTTGAATATTTTAGGTTGCTCACCAAACTCACATATTTTGTCCCCAAATATCACACCTAGAGTCTTTATGTTTTCGGATAAGGAATTAAGTCTATTGGTTATAGCATTCAAAAAAACGGTATCTTTTAGCAATTTTGATGAAAGATCAGAGGTATTCTGATGTGCTAGCAATTGTAATAATAAATGTGTACGATGCATTTGAGTGCTTATAGGTTCTACCTTGATTAAGCTGTCGTCACCCCATTTTGATAACAAGTTCATGACTAAAGCGCTTGATGCTGGTTGTTTACTATGAGATAAAATCAATGCAATCAATACATCCAAATTATCATTGCCGGTGGAAATCACATTTTCCAAAAAGGCTGAATCGATTAAATCACTCGCAAATGATAATATAGAACTCATGGCCAAAATTTTGCTGTCAGGCACATCTTTATTCAAGAATCTTTTTGAAATAAAAACCAATAACTCAGATAGTACTCTTCTTTTCTCAAATGTTTTCATATTACAAAAAGCTTTATAGAAATATGGCCAGGTTGATTCGGTGAATAATACATCAAAAAATGGAATATAACTATGGGTACTGAAAGATAGAACACTAAGGATAAATGAATTGACGTTCTTTGAACATCTATCTGTTCTTAAAATCTCTAAAATAGACTTACTTAAGTATTCGGCAAAATGCTCAGATGACATGAAAATTGGGTTAATGTCATCTATGTCATACCTGGTACAGATTTCATTAACTATCGAGTAGGCTTTACCTTTAAATATAAGCTTTTCAGTTTCCTTAATATCGACCAATTTGTTAGTTTCTTCGACTAGTTTTAGCGGTAAGCCCAATTCAAATAATTCTGTGAGAAAGCTTACATATTGCTTTAATAATCTTGGTTCAACAGAACTCTCCTTCATATCTTTTAGCGCAACCACCTTTCCTAGCAAATTACCCAATCCAATTAATGTTTGAAATACTTGCTTGACATCATTTTTCACGTCTTTTGGCAACTCTGTATAGATTTCAGGAATAGTATAGTTCATGAACGTGGTGATGAGCTTTAATTTTGAAACTTTATCAGATATTGATCCAAAACTCTTCACAATGTCCTTGATATCTGAGGAAGAAGGTTGATTCTTCAATTGCAAAACTAAATCATCAACATTATATACGTCTTTGTCCATTCTGTCAATCTTAAGAGAAATTGAAATAAATATGTTAAATGTAATATTGATACGCAGGATGCGATTTTGAATATTTCGATCAAATGAAATAACATTATATAAAATTCGCCTAGAAGATAAATAAACTTATACTATAATATAATATGGCTAACAGGAAAGCCTTTAGTAGCACAGTAATTTATTCAAAAAGAATTCTTTTAACCAAAGGATTTCAATGGAATCAAAGACAATTTTCGTCCACAATACATAAGAGTTCTAATACAGATGCAAAACCATCAGTAATGCCTTTAAATAGCCACCTTGAGATACTCAATGCATACTTTGATAACAATATTTTTGATTTCGTGCCTGAGAAGAAAGAGAGGCAAATATCAGACTTGAGGAATTGGATGGAATGGGTATATTTAAGAGAAAGTCCATTAGTAGCCATAGACGTTGAAGCATGGGAGAAAAATACACGCAAAGTAACAGAGATAGGAATAGCAGTGTATGATCCCCTGGAGCTGTGCAATTCCATATTTCCTTTGATCAGACCTTTTCATATCATTGTTCTGGAACATAAGAAAATGTTTAATGGGAGATACGTACCCGACAATAAGCATAAATACATGGGAGGTAAATCTCACGAGTTAACATTGGATGAGGGAAAGAATTTTGTTAAGGCAATTCTCCAGAAATTCTTACTTGAAAGAAAGGGCGTCCTCGTTGGTCATCACATTGAAGGTGACATCAAGTGGCTCCGTAGTTTAGGCGTCTCATTTCCCGAAGATCTAAGAATTGTCGATACAGCAAAGTTATATAGGCTCACTAAAAGCTCAGGTGGCACTTTAAGGGGAATTCTAAGGCTTGTCGATATCCCTCATGGTCATCTCCATAACGCAGCCAATGACGCCTATTACACTCTTTTAGCTACCCTAGCATATTGTGATCCAAACTTTAGAAGAGATAAAAAATTGGACTATTTCATTCCAGAAACAAACGTAGGAATGTCTACACCTAACAAATCATTTAAAAGACTTCAAAGATTATACGACAATTCTGAAGTCGCTATTTCGTCTGACGGAAACAAACTCTTTGAGCAATTGTTTCAAGAAACAAAATCAAATTCTTCCAAATTAGAACAAGAGTCAATTCTGTCCAATGAAGCCAAGTAGATGCATTCAATTATATATACTTATTTGTCTTTAGGGGCCCTAAATAAACTTGATTTCAATATCGATTACATTTCACAGTGCGCATACAAATTCGATTTTTCAACGTTAAGATCGACCATAAGTTGTTTATATTAGCCTAAAATTAGCAAAAATGGGACCAAAATTGTATGTTGAATCCAATCTGAATATATATTCCTCACGAATATCTTATGTGGAATACTTTACTAACTCAATTCATTAGGAAAACGACAGTAGCAACAACGATAAAAAAAAAAGTTACCAAAAAACTGAAGGTACCAGATGCATTTGAATTTACAAGAAATGCTGGTAGCAAATTCAAATTTGGAGCTCATGTTGGTATGTCTGGAGGTGTTTCAAATGCAGTGATTAATGCTATGAATATTGGGGCTAATAGTTTTGCTTTATTCTTAAAATCCCCGAGAAAGTGGGTATCGCCAGACATTAAAGATGAAGAAGCTAAAAATTTTTTAGAATTATGTGAAAAGTATGGATACAATCCAAGAACAGACATATTACCGCATGGATCATACTTCATCAACTTGGCCAATCCCGAGGTTGAGAAAGAAGAAAAGGCATATGGGTCATTTTTAGACGATTTAAAGAGATGTGAAAAATTAAATATTGGTTTATATAATTTCCATCCTGGGTCAAGTTTGGACTCTGACCACAAGGAAGCATTGAAGAAACTAGCAAAGAATATCAACAAGGCAATTAAAGAAACATCGTTTGTTAAAATAGTTATTGAAAATATGGCTGGCCATGGAAACCTTATCGGGTCAGACTTACAAGATATCAGAGATGTAATTGATATGGTTGAAGACAAGAGCAGGGTTGGTGTCTGTATTGACACCTGTCATTCGTTTGCAGCTGGCTACGATATAACTACCGAAGAAAAATATATAGAGTTCTGGAAAAAATTTGAAGATATTATCGGATGGGAGTACTTAAGTGCAATACATTTGAATGATTCCAAGGCTCCATTAGGTGCCAATAGAGATTTACATCAAAAGCTAGGCTATGGGTTTCTAGGCTTGGAAGTGTTCCGAGTCATTGCCAATGATGAAAAATTACAAAATATCCCAATTGTACTCGAAACCCCAGTGGGTGACAACGATAGTATTTATGGAGAGGAAATCAACCTTCTTGAATGGCTCGAAGGCCGGAACATTGACGATGCTGAATTCATTGCAAAAAGAGACGAATTACTGAAGCTTGGTGCTAAGGAAAGAGACGAACATCTCAAAAAATTTGAAACAAAAAAATCCAAGGTACTGACAGCTAAGAAAAGAGCAGCTGGGACTGATATAGGTAGCCTATTAAAGAAAACGAAGTAGATATTCTAGTTTATAAAGATGAATTCTGTTATGTATAAATATTCTGCAATACACGACTTTTTGTTCATTTGCTCACCGAAATTTTTATTGATGATAAAGCTTTAAGTAAACAAAATTAGTAAAGACCAACTTATAATAACTAAACAGGAAGTTATAATACACAATTCTAGTTAATTAATCTAATGTTTGGTGGATCAACTTCTGGATTTGGTGGATTTGGTAGTACAAGTGGGAATACCGGATCCCCATTTGGATCTACAACTAACAATGTATCGCCATTTGGAGGAAACAATAATACAACAGTGTTTGGCGGTAATAACACTGCTAGCAATGGAGGAGCGTTTGGAAGTGGAACTAGTAGTTTTGGCTCCGGCAATAATACTGGCTCAGCTTTTGGTAATAATAATGCATCATCGGGGTTATTTGGTTCAACAAATAATAATACATCTCCGTTTGGGACAAGCAATACCACATCAGCATTTGGGGGCATGAATAATAACAACAATAATGGTAATGGAATCTCTGCCTTTGGGTCTACGAATAATTCTGGTGGTGGATTATTTGGGTCGGCCAATAAATCTGCATTTGGTACTTCAGGAGGGTTCGGTACTCCTACTGCCAACACCACATCGCCTTTTGGTGCTTCTACTGGAGGAACATTTGGAGCAGCAGGCGGCGAATCCAATGTTAACAATGGTACAGGTGTTAAGCCATTTACTCCTTTCACTGAAAAGGACAAGACAGGAACCAATATCTTTCAAAATATTAGTTCAATGCCTGAATATAAGAATTTTTCGTTTGAAGAGTTAAGATTGAAAGACTATGAGCAAAATAGAAAATTCGGAAATTCAGCGGGCGGAGGCTTTGGTACTAACAATACTGGAACTGGTTTTGGATTTGGAGCTACCCAAAACAGCGGCACTTCTGCATTTGGAGCCACTGGTAGTTCACCATTTGGAAGTACTAATTCAACTTCTGCTTTTGGTGCTTCTGCTACCAAATCTCCGTTTGGAGCAACTAACACTAACACTAACGCTGGCTTCGGTGGAAATGCAACATCAGCATTTGGTAATACTCAATCCAATTCTCCTTTCGGTTCTGGAAGTGGAACCTCAGCTTTTGGATCTACCAACAATAACGCATTTGGAGCAAACAAACCTAGTGCATTTGGAGGTAGTGGTAATTTAGGTTTTGGGTCTTCTAACACTGGTAACACTAGCGGCGGCCCTTTTGGATCAAATGCAAACAACGCAACTACAGCTTTTGGAAAGACAAACAATTCACCTTTTGGAACAACCGGAAATGCATTCGGTTCTGCTAATAATACTAATACTAATAATGCATTTGGTGCAAGCAGTAGTTCACCATTTGGTCAAAATAACAATGCATCTTCTGGTGGATTATTTGGTTCGAGCAACACCAATAATAATACCAGTAATACCTTTGGATCATCAAACTCTGCTTTTGGAAATAGCAATACTGGCGGTGGAATGTTTGGTAATAATCAGAGCAATTCTACTGCTTCTGCATTTGGTGCCAGTAAGCCTGCGGGCGGTTTATTTGGACAAAGCAACAATACTAACACCGGTTTCGGTGCTCTGAATAATACCAGCGGTGGCTTGTTTGGATCTAACAACAATAGCAACAATAATCCTTCTGGTGGATTATTTGGAAATAAGCCAGCAACTGGTGGTTTATTCGGTAACAATCAAAATAGCAATACGTCTGGTGGACTTTTTGGAAATAATAATTCCAATACGAACAACAATAACACTACAGGAGGTGGTCTTTTCGGAGCCACTAAGCCATCTTCAGCCACTGGTGGTGGTTTATTTGGCTCCCAAAATAATAGTACAGGATTTGGAACTTCAGCTAATAATAACACTTCTGGTGGTCTTTTTGGTAGCAAACCTGCTGGAACTGCCCCAGCTGGTGGTGGATTATTTGGAAGCAACAACAATACAGCTTCTTCTGGAGGATTGTTCGGAAGTAATAATAGTACCAATAACAATACTGTTAATTCTAACACATCAAATTCGTTTGGCGGAGGATTATTCGGTAATAATAACAATACTACAAATAGTATTGGTGGTGCAAATGCTACTGGTGGTGGTTTATTCGGAAATAAAGCACCTACCACTGGTACTGGCACTGGATCTGGTGGTTTATTTGGAAATAACAATAACAATTCTACTTTAGGCGGTGGTGGTTTCGGCTCTCAAACCCAGAATCAACAACAAACTCAATCCCTTGCCAATATTAATTCTCAAAACCCATATGGAAACAATCCATTATTCCAAAGTATAAGTGGTGCTCAACAAACTAGTGCTCCATCTCCAATGGCTGTTCCTGTCAAATCAGTTAACAAAAAGCCAATTACTTTAGGCAATGCTCAAAGAATAACACCCTTATTCAAACCAAGTGCTTTGCCTTTAAAGAAGACAGTTACAACTCAATCTAAGGAATTTGAAACTACAGTCAAGAATGGTGATAACATGTTTGCTAGTGGAACCGATGATGCAATTATTTCGTCCGAAATATTTGCACCTAAGCCCAACTTCAAGAGATTGGTCTTAGATAAATCCAAAGACTCTATATCGTCATCTTTATTATTAAACAATCAAACCAACAACACGCCTTCCAGACAAGTAACATTCGTTTTAGATAAAGAGAATAAAGATGGTGAAAACAAGGAGAACTTAGCCCCTAAGTTGTTAGAAACTGTCGAACCTGAAAAGAAATCAGCAGCCTTGGAAGTGGACGACGATGGATATTGGACATCGCCCCCATTGTCAGAATTGAAGTCTAAATCTCTCTCCGAATTGCGCAAGGTCGAAAACTTCAAAATTGGCCGTAAACACTACGGTCAAATTGAATTTTCAGGCCCTATTGATTTGTCAAGTTTTGTGAATTTAGATGATATTGCTGGAAACTTAGTCATATTCGGATCCAAATCCTGTATCGTCTACCCCGACGACAATAAACCAAAGGAAGGTGAAGGTTTGAACTTACCTTCTAAGATTACTCTTGAAGGTTGTTATCCTATCAACAAGGCCGACAAACTTCCCATCTTAGACCCTAAGAGTGATGTAGTTAAACGTCATATTGAAAACTTGAAGAAATTGCCTGATATGAATTTCGAAAGTTACGATCCTGCTACAGGAACCTGGTCTTTCAGTGTTAAAGCTATGTGAAATATTTCAGTATATGTATAAATGCTTTGACCTCATATAAGTTCTTTTAATCTATATATAGTTTATTTATACTTCATATAATTGAGAATGTATAATAGTTTGCAATCATTATATCTGTGAAGTACTATTTGCGCGTACTTCTATACGCGTACGAGAATTAGAAATGATGTATTTTCAACTATCAAATTTTTCTCCAAAAAATCCCAATTCAAGTAACAAATTCAACACAAGTATGGGTGTTAAAGGTAAGTAGATGATTTCTGGCTTTATTTAATATATTACTAACTTTATTAAGGTTTAAATCAATTAATTAAGGAATATTCTCCAGGTGCATACAAAGAATTTCAACTTAAGAATCTTTTTGGTAGAAAGGTAGCCATCGATGCTTCTATGTGTTTATATCAATTCTTGATTGCTGTAAGACAATCTGACGGTCAGCAGTTGACAAACGAGGATGGTGAAACTACTTCCCATTTACTGGGTTTCTTCTACAGAACTATTCGTTTAGTGGAAAATAATATAAAGCCTGTCTATGTATTTGATGGAAAGCCACCCGTTTTAAAAGGAGGAGAATTGGAAAAGAGACTTCTTAAGAGAGAAGAGGCGCAAAAGCAAATGGATCTGCTCAAGGACGAAGGAACAGCGTTAGAAATGTTGAAATACGAGAAACGTTTAGTTCGTGTGTCAAGAGAACAAAATGAGGATGCAAAGAAGCTTTTGGAATTGATGGGTATACCTTATTTGAATGCACCATGTGAAGCTGAAGCACAATGTGCCGAATTAGCTAGAGGTGGTAAGGTATTCGCAGCTGCTTCTGAAGATATGGATACGTTGTGTTACCAACCTCCATATTTGTTGAGACACTTGACATTCTCAGAAGCGAGAAAGATGCCAATTGATCAGATTGAATATAGCGAGGCTATGGAAGGTTTAAATATGAGTAAAGAGACATTCATTGACTTGTGTATATTGTTAGGTTGTGACTATTGTGAAACTATCAAGGGTGTGGGACCAGTCACAGCATTTAAATTAATGAAAGAACATGGTTCCTTGGATAACATTGTTGAGTTCATCAAGAATAATCCTGAGAAAACAAAGTACAAATTGCCTGAAAACTGGCCATATGATGAAGCAAGACAGCTATTTTTAAACCCCGAAGTTACTAAAGCTGAAGAAGTGTCATTGAAGTGGAAGGAACCAGATGTAGATGGTCTTATTGAATATATGGTAAAGCAAAAAGGATTCAGTGAGGACAGAATAAGAAGTGGTGCTGAAAAGTTGAAGAAAGGTTTAAAAAGTGGTGTGCAAGGTAGATTGGATGGATTTTTTTCAGTTATATCCAAGCCAAAACCAGCTGAATCCAATGGTAAGAAGAGAAAAAATGATTCTAATTCTGCCAAAAACAAAAAGGCTAAGACCAGAAAATAAGTGTATAATAACCTATGTATAATAGTTAAAAATATAAGTTTATCAATGTTAAATCGCATGTATTATTTGAAATTCTATATCAAAGTATCAATTTAGAGTTTAGAAAACAATTTCCTAATAATTAAGAGTTCTTTAAAAGAATACTTCTATACATAATGGTGTTCCTATTACTCTAGGCATCTTTTGAGTTTGGCTTTTTCTTCTCAGCTTCTGCTTCTTTTTCTGCTTCGATATCATCTACATACTTCTTGATCTCCTCAACAGTCAACTTTTGGATTCGATCTCCAGATTTTAAAACAGAAATCTCAATATTCTTAGCACCGGTTTGCACAACTTCTAATAATGACTTGATGGTTAATTTAATAGTTTTGTCGTCACTCATTTCTTCTTCGTAATTCTTTTCTAAAAATTCTCTAACAGTTTTAGATGATCTACCAATTGCATGTGCTTTCCAGGCGCTATATACACCAGAAGGTTCAGTTTGATATAACTTCGGAACATTATCGTGGGAATCGAAACCAGCTATGATGGTGGCAATTCCAAATGGTCTTACACCTCCTGATTGTGTATATTTCTGTTGGACACCAGCGACATATTTCGTCAAGTATTCAATGGATACAGCATCTTCCAAGGTTAATCTGTGCGATTGTGCTTCAACTCTTGCCTTGTCGATTAAGATTCTGGCATCGGCATTTAAACCAGCAAATGCTAATAAAACATGGTTATCAACCTTACATATTTTAGATGGAGTAATACGAGGGTCCTGTAATTTCAAAGTAGTTCTCTTCTCACATCCTAATACGACGATTTCTTTACCTTTGACACCAACGGCACAGGTACCTCTTTTAACTGCTTCAGATGCATATGAAACCTCTAAATAATATGTTAGTATAAGTCCTATTATCATCTATTTAATCAATTGGTCTATTAACCACACAGGTGATACATACGGAAAACATGTCCATCAGGTCTTTGCAATATATGTTAGTCTTTTGGTCTCTTTATACGGTGGCAATACGATCAAATTCCTTTAATGATTCATGCTATTGCGAGCTAGTTTCAATACTTACGAGAAAATAGATAAAGCACTGTCGTAACCACTCATTCTTATTTAATATATAGACAGATAAACACAATTAGATATACAATAATTTATCTTTTGAATAATCTTTCTCGAATAGTACGCCATATTGATAATTACCTAGAGACATTAACGAGAATGTCGAATTTCAAAATGTCGTATTAAGTATCAGCGACATTTTTAGATGTTCCAAAGACTTCATTTATGCCTTTTTTTTTATTGTAAAATATAGGCATATGGCATCTAAACAAAAGGGAAAACAGGCTCCCAAGGTGGTTCCTCATAAGGACCATTATGCTAGGATGTCCTATTTATACCAGGCATCTAATTATCTTGCATCAAACCCGAAATATAATGTCTTATCAAGGTCGCTTGCAAGAAATGTGCTAATGGTGTCTAAGAAAACAGTGCTAAAGATAACGCCTGCCATGAAAAGAGGCATTTGTAAAGGTTGCTACAACATGATGACTCCAGGGAGCTCAATGGAAGTGTACATCGAAAATGAATCCAAAGATCAAAATGAGAAATGTGATGTTTTAGTGCATAGGTGTCTTCCATGTGGGAAATTAAAAAGATTCCCGATCGGAAAGAATAGAAAATATCAATTGTTCAGCGAGAGAGAGGATATCAGAACCGATGCAGAATAATAAATATATGTATATTAGAGTAAATAGTGCACAATATATGGATTTTTGGCTGAATACAAATACTTCTTAATCCTTTGGACCAATCATTTTTTCTGGCTTAACCCAAAATTCAAATTCTTCTTCAGTTAACATGTTCAATTCCAAACACGATTCCTTAAGAGTGAGTCCCTTCTTGTGAGCATTTTTAGCCACCTTAGAAGCATTATCGTAACCAATTTTAGGATTTAAAGCAGTAACCAACATTAAGGATTCGTTAAGCACTTTGGAGATTTTTTCCTTATTAGCTACTATACCCTCAACACAATTGATTCTGAAAGACTTACAAGCATCACCGAGCAACCTTACCGAAGTTAATAAGTTATAGGCCATAACTGGTTTGAATACGTTCAATTCAAATTGCCCAGAAGCACCAGAGAAGGTTATTGTGGTATGATTACCCATAACTTGAGCACAGACCATGGTAATAGCCTCACATTGAGTTGGGTTGACCTTACCAGGCATAATTGAAGAACCCGGTTCATTTTCAGGTAAGGATAATTCACCATAACCACATCTAGGACCTGAACCTAAGTATCTGATGTCATTGGCAATTTTAAAAAGTGAAGTTGCTAAGGTATTAAGAGCACCTGAAGCTTCAACAAAGGCATCATGGGCAGCCAAAGCTTCGAACTTATTTGGGGCAGTCTCGAATTTCAAACCAGTTAACTTAGAAACTTCGCTGGCAACTTTGACATCAAATCCTTTCTTGGTATTCAAACCAGTTCCAACAGCTGTACCACCTTGAGCCAAATAGGATAATCTTGGAAGAGTTTGTTCAATTCTGGCAATACCAAAGGATAATTGTTGGACGTATCCAGAGAATTCTTGACCCAAAGTTAACGGAGTAGCATCTTGCAAATGGGTTCTACCAATTTTGATAATCTTTTCAAATTCTTCAGATTTTTGAGCAAAAGCGTCTCTCAAGTCCTTTAATTCTGGTAACAATCTATTGGAAATTTCAGTAACAGCAGCAATGTGCATGACAGTTGGGAAAGTATCGTTCGAAGATTGAGACATATTACAGTGATCATTTGGGTGAACTGGTTTCTTGGACCCCAAAGTTCCCCCTAATATTTCGATAGCTCTGTTAGAAATAACTTCATTGGCATTCATGTTGGATTGGGTACCAGAACCAGTTTGGTAGATAACCAATGGAAAGTGATCAGTCAATTTACCTTCTGCAACTTCTGTGGCAGCAGTTTTTATAGCTTCGGCTAATTTAGGATCTAATAAGCCAAATTCTTCATTAACAGTAGCAGCAGCTTTCTTTAAAATACCGAAAGATTTAACAATCGACTCTGGCATTCTAATGTCACCAATATCAAAATTCCCAAGGGATCTTTGAGATTGAGCTCCCCAATATTTATCATTTGCTACTTCGATTTCACCGAAAGCATCGGTTTCAATTCTTGTTGTGGCCATTGCTGTATTGTAATACTATGATATATATATATATGTATCGTTAAATGGTTTCTTTATCAGAAATTTGAAAAATTATCGATTCCCGGGAAATATCGCACTTTGGTTTCCGAAGAATATCATAGCTGCTATGATTTGTGTCTTAATGGTCAATGGGTAGCAGCTATCGATGTCTTGTACCATAAATGAGCCACTATCTTACTTAAGTTATCGTATTGACGTTTCCAAAAAAGAAAAATTAGTATTTTCCAAAAAAAATTCTTTTATTATCGATCAATTGTTTTTTTTCACAATCAAACTTGTAGATGTAGTTAGCAATACTATATTGGCTTTAGAGATTAGTAAAAGCTCAAAATAACTAAAGAAACCAAATTGCAATATATTTTTATAAAAATGAAAGAGAGACCAATAGTAGTCATTTAGAGAACAGAAACGTTGAACAGAACTTGCTGTCTGAATGTCATATTAGTGTAAATGTCATTACTGATGCTATAATGTAAATTGACATATGAAATCGTAATACTTATCAGGGTATGCTTATTTTATTCTTCAATCTCTAGCTAAAATCATTATTTCGTTATAAAAATTGAGATGATCTACTTTCACCCCTTTGGGTCATTCTTCTTGCTGGTTGTACTCTAGCGCCAACCCAGTTATAACGGAAACCTATTTCGTGTGCTAATATTTCTCCAAAGCCTAACATGATGCCATTGAAAAACGGTAATATTAAATTTATCGAACCTTTCTTAAAAATTTCCCATAACACAACTGACATCGGTTGTGCAAACAACTTCTGTTCTTCCTCTTCTGACTTACTTAAGGCAATTAAATGTTCGGTTTTCATTATATCTAGGTTGCTGACAAGCTCGTCAGATGAGAGTTGTCCTTTCAAAACTGTAAGATCGTTTCTTTCTATTAATTCATTCACTTCTGGCGGAACCTGATCTTCTTCGTAATCTCCCTGAACTGACGTATAAAAAGTTTCATCTTCTGGGGTAGAAGCAGTTTTACTATAGGCTCTTTCTTCTTTTAATTCCAATGACATTGTGTGAAATAACAATTATAAATGACAATAATCTAATTGAAGATGGTTCTAAAATGATAAATTCACCTCGGCACGTGCAAAACAAATAGTTAGTACTATCATTACAATAATTCATTCAAATATGATAACATATCAATCTTTTATGGAACTAAATGAACTATATATACAAATTCAACCAATTTACATAATGTAAGGAAAGCCTGGAAATTTTTCAATTTTAGTACCAGAAACTTACGTAGTTGGTATTTTACCTAAAAGTCATTTTTCATTATTTGCCGTCAATACCAACAGATAAGCCTGCTTTCAATCTCTTTTCAGTTAAAGCTGCAATAATAGCAGCACCGACACCAGAACCATCTTCAGCCGCAACAATAACAATTGGGTCTTCCTTTGTTTCCCAACCAAAGATATCTCTTAAACCTTGAGCTGCTCTTTCCTTGAAACCTGGGTATTTGTTGTAAACGGAACCATCAGCAGCACAGTGACCAGAAGTATAACCTCTCTTTTTACAGATAGCAGCAATACCACAAACGGATAATCTGGCAGATCTTTCACCGATTAATTCGGCTAAACGACGGACAAATTTTCTTTCACCCGATGTAGTTTGGATGCCTAAGACTTGTTCGAATAATTCTTGAACATCTGATAAGTTTTCAAATGGATCTTCTTCAATCTTGGATGGGAATGAGGTATCCAAGATGAAGCTTTCGTTTAATTTGGTCAAGTCTTGACCCTTGAAGATTAAATCTTGAGAAGTCAAATCGAGTAAGATTAATCTTAAGATTTCACCCAAGTAGTAACCAGAGATCATCTTTTCAAAAGCTTGTTGGCCTGGTCTTGGAGATTCAGCATCAACTTGGATATCGTACTTAGTTCTTGGTAAAACAACATGTTCATTATCAAACGCACCGTATTCACAGTTAATGGCCATTGGAGAATCTTGTGAGATATCATCAGAAACAAGACCTTCTAATTTTGGAATGTTCTTGACAACATCGTAGTAAGCACCATTACAACCAGTACCGAAAATCAAACCCATCTTAGCTTGTTCGTCGGTGTACATAGTGGCAACTAAAGTACCGGTAGTATCGTTTATCAAAGCAACCACTTCAATTGGGACACCTTGCTTTTTGATAGCTTGTTGTAACATTGGTACGACGTCATGACCTTCGACACCGGCAATGTCGAAACCTTTAGTCCATCTTTGTAAAATACCTTCGTTGATTTTGTTTTGAGAAGCTGGGTAGGAGAAGGTAAAGCCCAATGGTAATGGCTTACTAACACCCTCTGGGAATTCCTCATCGACAAATTTCTTTAAACACTCGGCAATGAAATCCCACAATTCCTCGGATTTGGCAGTTCTCATGTGTTTTGGTAAGGCGAACTTGGATTGAGTGGTGTCGAAGTCTCTGTTACCGCCCAACTTAACTAAAACAACTCTCAAGTTGGTTCCACCCAAGTCAATGGCCAAATAGTCACCGGTTTCTTGTCCTGTTGGGAAATCCATAACCCAACCAGGGATCATTGGAATATTTCCACCTTGTTTAGACAATCCCTTTTCCAACTCGTTGATAAAATGATCGGTGATCTTGAGCAATGTTTCGGTAGACACGGTCAATAACTCTTCATACTTGTGCATCTCACTCATCAATGATTCTGGCACATCGGTGAAGGTACCTTTTCTATGTTGTGGAGGTTTAGGACCTAAGCGAACCATTTTCTCGTTTTATTGTATAATTTGTTTAAAATATTAGTGTTTAACTAACCTAATAGTATATCTAAAGCAATAGATCTTCAACAAAGTTAATATATACTACTGCTTTCCTTATATACTCCAATTTTTCATTGGTTTAATGGGGTGACGTCCACAGAGAGAGTTTCGGACGACAAAGGTTATTTTGCAAGGGCTCGTAATTTTCCGTTTTTTCGAATTTTTCAAACGGACGGAAAAATTGATCGGAGTTGAAAATAGTGGAAATATGGCATAAACCTATACAAAAAATAGTATATATTCATAAATATGGTGTAGAAGGATAGATCGAGTAGTAACATATAGCTATTTCTAGTGTAAAGAACAGCAATAGGTGAATATTGTTATAAAACGGAGAAACGCCGACGGTACATCTAAGTGCATTGCATTGGAATCTCGAGTTTATCCGGCAACTCGGATGATCATTGATATAGTGAAAAACTGCAGTCCCCATGGAACGTATGTACTCCAGGGGGGGTATAAGCTGGAGCTAAAGAGGGCGTAAGGGAAGGGGTTTATCTACACTTGTAATTAGTGAATGAGACTACTTTTGGTGTCAAGATGTTGAAGGAAATGTGTGAATATAAGCGATACTTTCAGTAGAATGTAAGTGATGTATTAATTTTCAGATGATACACCAGTCATCCGGAGGTAGTTACAGCAAACAGCTAAGGGACGAATGCAAACCGGGAGTAATTGGGGAAACGAATTTATACCCAGGTATAAGAGGCCATGACCGCGATTAAGCAAAAGCTGGAGCTGAGGCTGGAGAGGCTGGAGCTGGTTGGACAGATGTGCCTACTGTATGCGCTGTGTACTGGAAAAAAGTATGAATGACATTATTGAGAATGCAATCATTTGTGATTACGATAGCATCGTGAAATGAAATTTACGACAGTCTTCCCGTCTCATCATACAATGTTCAATAGCCTGACTTTTAGATTTCGCTGGAATATTTGGAGTATATGAATGTGCAGGACCAAAATCCACAAACAGATTTTTCAACGATACAATAAGAACAAGAAGTGGGAAAAATACTGGACAATTGATATCATTGAAGGCTTTGAAGTATATGTTAATGTATCAATTTTTTTTGTCACTGAGTATTTGAAAAGATACGAGCTGACTGATTTTTCAATCTTCAGAATCGAATCTTGACAATTGAAAATCAACAGAATACGGATCCGATGCTAAGTAATCCCAATGCTAAGTAATCACAATGCTACTGCACTTCCCAGTTGCGGATTCGAATTCCTTTAGCTTGGCTTTCTTACAGTCGACACCTTCTAAAACGATCACCTCTTATTAAGATTTTCTAAAAACTAGTATTCCATTATGCTCTCGTTACTCTCACGGGTGTTAAATGCATTTTTTAAGTAAAAATTACCCGAATTCCTGTGCTTACCAAAAGTCTCTTGTGGTCTCATCGAACCTCTTCATCGATTCAGCAACATCGTCAAGATTTTGTTTCAATTCATCAATAAACTGGTCGAGTTCCTTAGAATGCTTAGTAAATTGAGCCAGATTCCTGTCGGAATCTGTAAAAAATGCATTTAATCTTTTTCCATTGATATCCTTCTGCGCTTTCTCTTGATTGTAGTCCTCTGGGAGGCTGAATTGCAGTGTGAGCGAGCTCAATCCATTTACCTGGCGTTGTTGTTTATCTGTAGCAGCTGAAAGACGTTTGGTTGCCATTACTTCTAAAAGCTTCTCCTGCAGTTTCTTAAGACGTGCTAACTCTTCGGTAAACTTGTCATTGAAAAATGATCCTTTCTCTTTCACCTTATCCGACATGTTCTTCACATCATCCAAAACATCTATTTGAGTCCATAACTTATCCAGATACGAAACACTAGATCTTGCTGTAGAAAGACTATCTAAGCCCTTCACACTCTGTGATTCATAAATGTTCAGGTTCGCTTGTGAAGTATTGGTATTTGTTCTTGTAAGCCTTGAGAACGATCCTGACTTACTTGGCCGATGCGATGTAAATTGCGGTGTGTATGAGTTATACGACGAAACAGAACCACTATTACCCTTTCCTGGTACATTAAGTCTATCTAAATTGCTGGATGACATAATTATACTCTATTGTAATCCTGATTATCCTAGAAAACATGAGATTGTTAGCATATTTGTGAATTTATTGGAAGATATAGTTGCGAGCTCCGCGGGAATTGGGTACTAAATCAAAGACTGGAAAGTAATATTGAAAGATATATATAGGTAGAAGAATTCAAAGAAGTATATGGTCATGGGGTTGCCTACACTATCTAGAAGTACTAAAGCTGACAATGAGATTGTTATTTCTCCAGTGAAAAGAGGAGCAAATAATAGAAAGATGGCACCAGGTCTAAAAAGAACACCGTCATGGAAAAAGCTTCTTTATTTGAATCAACCGTACCCAGATAATTACACGAATGAATCATTTTTAGCTCAACTTAAGAGAAACACAACCGTTACTAAATATTCCTATTGGAAACTCGTCTCAGATTTTTCACTAATTGTTGTTCATATGTCTAATTTGTTTCTTGTGGTACTATTTTTCAACGGGACATATATACGACAATGGAACCCGCTATGGGCAACTATACTCAGCTGTATGTTTTCCATTCTTGGGTTCATTTTTAATCAATCTATAAAGAAAGAAAATGAGGATATTTCAGAGAATGAGGTAATAAGCCCAGCTCCATACAAGTTTTCAAACCAAAAGCCCAATATAAAATCATTTCTAGTCATGATAGTCATTTTGTTGGTTTTATCGCCAGTTTTGAGATCACTAACCAGATCCACTTCCTCTGACTCAATCTGGGCTATTTCGTTTATTTTGTGTGGAGCCAACACAATATTTCACGATTATGGTATGGATATATCGACTAAAGAATATAAACCGATCCTTTCTACAAATATTTCCTTATCTAACGCCATAGTTTTGGCTTCTAGATTAAACTCTACAGCACAAGTGTTTTGGTTTATACTATTTTCCATACAAATCAATGTCTTGTTGCCATTGTTTGACTTTAGCATGAGGAAAAATTATCCTAATAGTCCAATTCACGAAATAATCGTTGCACTACTCTTCAGTACAGTATACATCTGCACATATGTGCTTTTAGGCTACAAAATGCTATTGGTTTGGATACTCGTACAGATAGTTATTGCAATGGTTCTACCTGCATACTTTTTATTTCTTCAGAAATATAAAAATGAATTACAAGGTCCTTGGGATATTGCAAAGCCTGTGATCAATTCCATTGAGTTAAACATCACCCAATAGTTGAATTCCTCGTTCTTCTAATTCTTTGGTTCACCTTTCCATTGCTCATACTATGTCTTTGCAAGTCATACATTGACTGTTGAACAAACGATTCAACTCATTTACACATATACGCATTAAATAGTCTTTTTCTCATTTACATAATTCTACTGGCAAATTATCTTGCTTAATGTATAATGATGACTTAGTCATACGACGTAAATCTTCAAGCATGTCTATATAGTCAATATATACCATTTTTGCATCTATTCGTTTAGTAATGTACATGATTATGTAAATGTCGTGATAATGTCGTGAATGTTATGTCGTCTTTAAAAAATTGTCAAAAACAAAACTAAGAACTGTATGAACTCTAATAAACATCTTTATTCATTAGCTATCTAAATACACTATATATGTCTGGAGAAAATAATCAATCTAACGATAAAAATGCTAAACAAGGAGGTACTCCGGTGCAGCAGAAGCCTGGTCAACCCGTACGACCTCAACAGGCAAATCAAAGACCACAACAGGCTAGAGCTCAACAACCACAATTTTCACAAGCAGATTTAAATAGAATCGTGCTAGAATATCTTAATAAAAAGGGTTATCATAAGACCGAATCGATGCTTCGGTTGGAAAGTTCTAATACACCTACACCAGCGGTCCCAGCAGTTACACCTGCAAATACTAACATCGCTAATCCTTCAGAGAATTCGAGAAGAGAAAAGGACTTAAAGGACAAACTAACAAGACATGAAAGAGAATTGCGTGACTTACGTGATAAGCAAATGAGAGTTGAGAGAGAATTAAAAGAATCCAGAGATAGAGAATATAGATTAGCCAAAGAAAAAGAATTACGAGATTTACAAGATTTGGAAGAGAAGAAAAAGAGGGAGAACGACCCTGAAATATATTACAGAGCATATTCAATATTAAGGGGTTGGGTTGAAACTTCTTTGGACTTGTATAAACCGGAGTTATCAAGATTATTATATCCAATCTTCATTCATTGCTTTTTAGAATTAATTTCAAAAAATTTTACCACTCAAGCTAAAATCTTTTTAGATAAATTTAAGGATGATCATACTATGTTGCATGGCTTGGAAATTAAGACATTGGCTGGAATATCATTGCCAGAACATTTAAAGGAAAACGAATTGGCATTGGCTTATAGAAATAATAAATATAGGATTATCGTGTCTAAAACGACTATTAATTTATTATTATACTTTTTGCACGAAAATGAAGCAGTTGGTGGGGCTATTTTGATTCGTATAATAAATCAATATTTAAATCCTATCATAGCAACAACTAAGCCAGATAAAATAGATCAAGAAGGAGAAGCAAACCCAGAAGAAGGTATTCCAGGTTATATTACAAGAACTAATGAAATTGAAAAATTCAACGAGCAACCAGTAAGCTTAGGAAAAATGCCATTAGACCCGGAAGTTCAAAAAGAAATAGATGCCGAATTAAAGGTAAAAGACGAAAGAACTGAACCTGTTAATGGAAAGACTTTATCAGATGAATTTCAGGAAATGGCTGCCCCTGATGACGATTCTCCTGCAAGAACATCCTTACCATTACCATTGAATGATGCTTCTGATATTAAAAGACAAATTTTAGCAGTTGAAGACTCAAGATCAAAAATTAAATTAGGTGATATACAAGCTGCGGCACCATCAGTTTGTATGTACACATTTCACAATACAAATAATGATATGACTTGCCTTAATTTCAATGAAGATTCCACTATGGTAGCTGCTGGGTTCCAAGATAGTTTTATTAAATTATGGAGTCTTGATGGTAAACCGTTGAAGTCCGTCTTCAAGAGAGATAGTCATAATAACGATAATACTCGAAAATTAATTGGACATAGTGGACCTGTCTATGGTGTCTCATTCTCCCCTGATAACAAATATCTACTTTCTAGTTCCGAAGATAAGACTGTGAGGTTGTGGTCTCTTGATTCGTACACAGCTTTAGTATCCTACAAAGGACATAACCAACCAGTTTGGGATGTCAAATTCTCTCCTTTAGGTCATTACTTTGCTACTGCATCTCATGATCAAACTGCTAGACTTTGGGGAACTGATCATATATATCCATTAAGAATATTTGCCGGACATATCAACGATGTTGATTGTGTTGAATTCCACCCAAATTCTAATTATGTCTTTACTGGTTCCTCTGATAAGACCTGTCGTATGTGGGATGTTCAAAGTGGGAATTCAGTACGTATATTTATGGGTCATACTGGCCCTGTAAATTGTATGGCCGTATCTCCGGATGGTAGATGGCTAGCCAGTGCTGGTGAAGATAGTGTGATAAATATTTGGGACGCTGGTTCTGGTCGAAGATTGAAGACCATGAGAGGACATGGCAGATCTTCAATTTACTCACTAGCATTTTCGAAGGACGGTACAGTTTTAGTCAGTGGAAGTGCTGATAATACAGTTAGAGTTTGGGATGTTAAGAAAAATACTCAAGATTCTGGTCCTGAACCGGAACCATTTGCAATAAATTCTTCTAATGGGACGTCAAATGATACCAGCAATAACAAGGGTGTCGAAAAAACAAGTAGAAAAGAAATAATAGCTACAGGTGATCATATGACAGCCTATTTCACAAGGAAGACTCCAGTTTACAAAGTTCATTTCACCAGGCGTAACTTGTGTCTTGCTGGAGGAGCATTTATGGGTTAGCTCGTAATGTAAAATTGAAGTTATATATTATACATTTGAATAATGTACATATTAAATCGATAACAGAATAGTACAGAATCTAATTAATCATAAAAATGAACGAGTGTGTAATCACTCTAAAGATAGGTCGATATAGAGCTATGATCCGGTAGTAGCAGAGTATCGGGATACAACATTTAGCATTAACTTTATAGCTCTGGCTCTAGATCTGGATGTAATTGCTACGTTAGCCTTATAGTATAATTGTATTGGACTTAAATATTCAAATTAACTCCTGTCAAATGATGCAATCAATTAGCCTTTCATGTGAAAGACCTATGTCAACTCTATACAATCCAGATTCTGAGCGTATGATTGCCTGGGTCTATTTCATCTCTAAAGTTTCCACAATCTCAATCTAATTTCAGACAACTGAGGCCACGATTATGTATTCTACTCTATGCTGCTCTCCTAAAACCTATTCCACTCCTACTCTGCTCGTCAGCACATCTCGCTGTTCTTGCTCTTTTCCATCAATTGCTATCAGCTTCATTAGTTCTTGCTAATGCTTGCCTCATACCCAATCCGTAACATCTCTATTTCGTTACTATCTTGGCCTGTTTTTACATCGTTTAACAAAAGTTTTAACTACGCTCTATCCAACTACTCAATTTGATACCATTACCATTCCTATCTAGGTCAATTGGATTAAATTTGATTGCCGTAATACGAGCAATTAGATAAGTTCCCTTTCCATTTACCTATTTTGTCCATTTCTCTGTTATTTTATATCTATCTACATATATTCTTTCCCAGTTAAGTATTCGTCCATTAATATCCCCTTTCGATAAGTTCTATTGTAGTAATAGTTCAAATTTTTCATTTAAGGAAGAAGTCCTATTTAGGAAATTTTTCATTAATGGTCGCATTATGTAAATTGTGGGGGAGAAATTATGGCATAATTCAAATAAAGGCCAAAGATTATAAAAGACGACAAAAGAATACAATTTATGGAAAGAATTGCAAGGAGCTGAATCATTTCCTGAATATTGTGTAATAAAAACTTCTTGAATATCCCATAACTTGAAATTTTACATCTGAAAACTCAATATCCAATATCCCATATCCCATATCCTCCTATATCCTTATCATTATCACTGAGTGAACAATCTTAAGATGAAACCTTTTAATACAGCTATTTTATCTAGTGTACTTGTTGGAGTTGCAAGTGCAAGCTTGTCAGACGAAGCAGCTTTTCTTACAGCTTTGGTGGGAGACTACAAATCCAATAAAAAGGATTACATTCAATATCTTGCCACAGCAAAGAATGTGCCAGCCGAAATCACCTCTTTGGTAATGAAGGTCACTACATATACTGACGACTCGTACACTACATTGGTTGAAGATAAAAACTTGGATATCTCCAGCTTGGAGAACTACGCCACGAACTTGCCATGGTTTACAAGGTTAGAAGCTGAAATAGATGCTACCGCTGCCTCAGGTTCAGCTGTTGCTTCTTCCACAGCTGCTGCCTCCTCTGGATCAGCTGCTTCAGCTGCTGTCTCAACCTCCACTACCTCTTCTTCGGCCTCTTCGACCTCTACTTCGTCCTCTACCTCAGAAGCAAAAGGTGCAATCACATACGGATCCTTGGGTGGAGCTATAGCTGCACTTGCAATTGCTTTAATGTGATCAGAACGTTCACGCACAATCTTTCATTGAATTAGAACTTTACAATGTATAACTCATTATAAAAATAAGGTCAGGCGTATTACTGAAGATATCAATTTAGCCAATCTGAGCGATTTGGTAAACTGGTCCTTTAAGAACCTTTTACTACAATGTTATATTTGCTGACCATCGTTAACTTTCTAATTGCAAATATCTAATGTATATTATAGTTATAATTTTGATTCTATATATTAAAATGTGATTACATTAATGATTATCATTTTCAAAACATAGACAGGATATCCTTCTACTACTTTTGGGATTGTGCATGAGAGCAACTCCAATGTCGATGTGTGTGGGGAGATGTATGAGAATGTAATCATCAAGACAATTTATTATTTGGCAGGTGAAAATTTCAGTCTAATACACAAGTTTCAAACATATTATATATCTTTTGGGAATACCAAAGTTGTCTTTTCATTGGCATGTAAAAATATCTTCGCATTGGTGTGAGCATTTAATTGATTATTTATTGAGCGAACTGTCAATGATAAAGCCAAATCTGAAATGGCCTAGCTAGATCTTTGAAAATATTAATTATCTTGGCCGAATGAGAATGATTTTAATCATTCTACCTGAAGGGGAGCAGTGATGAAAAGAATTAAATATTGTATGTTCCATAAAAAGTTGTCCAAACAGTCTGGAGGCATGTTGTAGGTTACCTTTTTATAGCTCTTAATATTGCGATTGTATCCATTGTATAAATCAGTAATATGATTTATTAGATAAATCAAATTTTTGTTTAATAGATTCAATCCTCTCTCAAATTTTTCATTCTTACAGATAAACTTTCGTTCGAGTTCAGGATGGGATATTTTTTCCGTTTCTTCTTGTGAGTAATACAAGGGATAGCTTAGAATTGTTTCTGGTAAATCTTTGATATCTTTCGATTGTTGTCTAATGTTTATTGGATCTAATATCACGTATGCAATTTCATCTAAAATCATATTGTATTTGAAATGAGCATTAGTTAAACTTGCAATAATATTGATCACCTTAATAATATATGTTAATGCAGTATTTATCTGTTCGATTTTAAGTTGGTGTTCTTCTATTTCACTTACTTTATTCTCCCTTTTGAGAATATTGAGATCGTGGCTATTATAGTAACATATGTCAAGTATCTCTTTTATATTACGAGGAAACTCCAATCCCAATATTGAAAATTTCACCGAGTTGTTTACATTTTCTATTGATATAATCTCCTGAATGATTTTTGCATGATCTCTTAATATATCAACTAGAGCTGGATTGACAGAATAATTGATAGTATATTCAATTGGTTCTATCTGAGCCTCAGTTAGCTCAATATTCTTTGAGCAGACTTCGATATATGTTGAAATTCTTTCTGTAGTCAATTGATGCAATTCCTTTAACCTATTTCTCCTTGTGATTATATCAGATAATATATTGTCGTTAATTGATTTCTGCTTAGAAATATCTCTCTCCAAACTATCAATCAGAGCTTTTAAATGACTTGAGTCTAATTCTAGATTGTCCAGACTTTTAGAATTTGCTCTTACCAAATTGCTTTCAATATTGGATGCTATCTTACTCTTAGATTCCATTAATTCCTTTAACGAATTGCCTAAGCTACTCAACGATCGAATATCGTCAAATGTATATGACAAAGTGAAGTGTTTCAAGTCAATCGATTTCATTTTCTCTTCAATAGGAAATAAATTTTTGACTTCAATATGTAGAGATTCTGGAATTATGTATAGTCTCCCTTTTAAATTGAAAATTATGGAATTGTTTTTAAAGAAGTCTTCTTTGTCTTCGAGCGATTGGCCGATATACCACAACTTTTTTAAGTCTACGTTTATCTCATTAAGCAATTGCCATGAAAGCGACTTCCTTGAAATTGATTTGGCTAATAGGGAAGGTTTGCACCATATTTTAATAATAAATTGCAGTAGGCTGCTTCCAGGAAACAGTGGTAATGACATTAGCCCAAAGTTTGGATTCATGTTGGAGTTAATTACTTCACTAACGTAGATTAAATCCTCTTCATTCGGCCCCGTTATTCTATGCAATGTAAAAAAGCTATCCACAAGTTTTCTAGTATTGGAGTGAAAAAGCTCTATATGGCTGTTTCTATCAACTAGAGGAGTAACTTGCTCCATTGTACTATTCCTTCTAGTTATTCTATCTTGTGCCTTATGTAGACTTCTATTTTCGTTCTTCGTGGTGCCATTTTCGAATTCTATATCAATATATAGATTCCGTAGGGATATAGATACAATATTTCGTATCTTATGGCCATTAAAGTATTCCATTGCAATACTAAAATTCGTCTTTATCTCAAGTTTTAGTGATTCGGTTATCAGTTAATATTTATTCAGTTGAGGAGATCGAAAAACTAAAAATGAACTTTTCTTAACAGAGTTCTTTTGATTAAAAAGGTGCCTACAAGTCAATAAAGCATTCTATGACTACTGACAGACCACTAGAAGATGCTAATTACATAGTCTGTTTATCCCATTTTTGTGAATTGCATGGGCCGTCTACTATAATGTGTACTCAGAAAACATCGCCAGAAATGGCTTCAAATTATATGTTACCATTAGGTTCCAAATTGCAAACATGTGCTTCTTGTAAGCTACTACTTCCGAATGATTCTGTCAACATAAAAACATTAAGTGGACTTTCAAGCGAGGATGATAGCAAGGAAATGGCATATGTTTCAACTCAGTACCCGGCCTCAGATAAGAGATATACTTCACTAACGAAATTGGTGATGAAAGGATTATCTGTTGAAACATCGTCAGATATAACAAAGCCAATGTTCTTTGGTGATAGTACCAACGGATATTGTATGAATAAGATGTTCAAGCTAAAAGACGTATGTGCCCGTGGTGGGGATAGAAAATACATATTAATGCTAGTTGGAGACTCAGAGTCCCACATATTACAAAACTGGGAAATTACAACCCATTATTTCAATGAAATGATAGAACTTCTACAAGAGACAGTTGATCTTGTCACCGAGAAAAATGCTAACATGAACTCGACCAACGATTTAGACAACGAAAGATACCTAAGAAGATCGGTTATCAAGCCCAAATCATTAGTAGAACTAACGGACGACCCCGGTATATTCATACGATTGCACCTCTGGGCTGTTGAGCTTCTTAAGGATAATGCAGTTTGAGTTCCATCTTCATATTTTAAGTATGACTTCATACATATTTAATTAGCTACTTGCTATTCATACTTAGATTTACTATAATAAAATAACTTTTGCATAATCAAAATAACGTTATTTCTACTTTTATTTGACTCTTTACAACTCTTACTCTTAGAGATCAAAACATATCAATTGTATTATTTAAAGACTCTTCCGGGAAATTTATTTCATTAATTTTAACGAGATTTCACTCTAAAATTACTGAGGTCTCACTATTTTCCTCGCTAAGTTTCTCGCTAAATATGTATTTTAGTGACACGCTTCGTCATGCTTACTGGTGAGCTTTGCGATGGTGTATTTTTGTCAAATTCATAAATTCTGTTTGTGGCTATCTCTTTCTACTACAATTAATTGCAAAAATGGAAGGTCTATAGAATATTGAACAATGTCTAAACTACTGCAATCTAAAATTCTTCGGTTTAAAAGATGAAATCTTTTAATGATCCTGGGGCTTCGTCATCGGCAAAAGAGAATTATAAATCTATCTTTTCTTACAAACAAATTAGAGTGTTAGCGAAACCTTTGTTGTACCATTCATGGCTCCTGAAGATGCTTGGCTTACAAGGAGTGTTTCTAACGCTATTACTTGGTTATCTTCTGAGCTACTACTATTTGTATATGCCAATTGAACGATTCTGGAACCGCCATAGCGATGAAGTCACTATTTCAGATGTTCGAGTATTAGAAAACTGTTCACAATTGTTAATTGAAAATGTAAAGAAATCATATTTACTGCAAGAAGCTTACTATAGCTTGTATTATAATAATTCTGAATATGAATACATACCTGATGGGTCCATAGATCTGTTGCTTTCTGGTCAGGTACGTGAGGAACATGATCCAAGATTTATTGTTTCTTTGTACCTTGACTCCATTCTACATAATCTACAACAAAATTATGGAAAATTCAAGCCTGATTTTACCTTGGATTTTACCTGGTCTACATGGCTAGATTTAAAGACAAGATTCAAGTCTTCTGTGGTCAAAAAAACAGAACTTAACTGTGAAAAATTCCAAAATTTATTTAAAATTGGGCATAAAAATTTCGAAGAATTCTGTATTGATTTGAGTTCTCCCCATGGTTATCCAAATTTCAAGTTTCTTAATCCTATAGATATTGACATGGCTGAGGATGCACGCCGTATAGCGGGTACTTCTTACTTGTTACATACAGCTCCAATTCCGGAGAGAATACTCTTTCTAGGAGTAGGACCCAACGATAGTGCTTTAGTGGTTCCACTATCATCACCCCTTGAAGAAAGCCCTTATGATAAAAATGGCCTTAATCAGCTTGTTGATAATTACATTATTAACCGTTCAGATCGTCTAGATGAAATTGAGCGCATGCTAAGAGATGGCATTCAAATTGAATTTATAGCCAACGCCCTTAGTAGCTATTGGGAATCACAACGATATCAAGAAAATTTTATTAGAGATGAAGATTTAAACTACGATATTTTCAGACCGTTGGGAATCGACAATGAGGAGACATTGAATTTGAATAAGAATGACTTTATGCTCGATTCAAATGTCTTTATTAAAACACTCGAAAACAGATTGGAGCTTTCCTATAAAAACAATGTCTTGAATGACCTTGACAAGAAGCTATTGACAACAGTTAAGTTAGGTCTATTGATTAAGCCAAATTTTACTAAATACTTTCATGAAGCGACCATTTTAGGTAAGAGTGGTGGATCTCATTATGATTGGAGATTTTTCAGTAGTTTAAAACATTCTAATTATGAGAAGAGGGCTATTTTGCATCGTTTAACACGAGCTTGGTTAAACTTCTCCAGATCTGCAGGTCTTCAAACATGGATTGCACATGGGTCACTTTTGGGTTGGTATTGGAATGGATTGAATTTGCCTTGGGATCAAGACCTAGATGTTCAAATGACGACAAACTCTTTACTCAAGCTTGCAAGAAATTATAATCAGACTATAGTTGTCGACTTGCATGATAAGGACAACTTGAGTCTTGGAATTGGATCTTACCTCATTGATGTGAGTTCTAGTTTTTTTAGTAGAAAGATTGAAAACGGACTTAATACTATCGATGCAAGATTTATAGATACAGAAACAGGAATTTATGTTGATATTACTGCACTTAGTTTTACTAATGCTGCAGATGGGATGAGGAAGAATGCAAAGGAATTAAATCAGCTTCTTGACCCTGAATATATTACGAAGGAATCCTCTCGAACGGTAGACAAAGAAGCTCTTGAAATGGAGTTATCAAATATTAAGACGGAATTCTTAAGTAACCAGACCATTTTCAACTGTAGAAATAACCACTTCTATAGCTTGAATGAGTTGACTCCTTTAAAACCAACATTATTTGAAGGTGTTAGGGGATTCGTCCCAAAACATTTTAAGGAAATCTTGAAACGTGAATACAAAAGTGGTCTACATAATTACCAATATGAAAAGTATAAGTATAGACCTGTTTTAGACATATGGGTACCAAATAAAATTTGTAAAAAGGATTCAATTGGAAACAACTGTTTCCATGAAGAAACATTACTAGAAGCGAAACAGACGAGATCGGCAACTGCAAAACACAGAAGAGAAATGAATGCTAGAAATTTTTCCAATCTAGACTTCTTGGATGAAGTTAAAACTTTTAGAGTGGATCTGTGGATAATCCACAGAAGCAAAAAGTTACAAAAGCTTATTTCGTAATTCGTTTAGATTATAAATTATAGATTATAGATTATAGATAATACGATATTTACAAGAAACTTTGATGAATTCTCAATTCAATTAAGTTCATCTATCAGTTTTATAGTCAATTCTCTGTCATCTTTTTTTCTTGCATCTCTTCCACCGCTGGTAATATCACATCCTATGCGTGAAGGTGGCCATATTACACTGATAACTTTACCAACAACCAAACCTTGGCTTACTGGACCATAAGTATTGGAGTCTATTGAGTGAAATTCATTATCTCCTTCTAGCCATAAGTGATTTCTGGGCACTCTAGCCTGTGGCCTCAAATAGGGAGGACATCTAGCATTGATCAACTCACCTTGTAAACCGACTACTCTTTTAGTTAGCACCTTCTCCGGGTTTTCTGGGGATCTGAAGAGAATTATATCTCCTCTTTTAAAAGAATCAGGCAGCTTCAAATTGAACTTCTGAACTAATGCAATATCATTTGTAGTCGTTTCAGTTTTAGGGTTAAAAGTTGGGGACATTGAGAATCCAGTGATCTTATATGGCAGATATACATGACTTGTGAAAGTATATATTACAGGAAACCAAGTTAAAGTTAATAAGGCTGTCCTCATACTCCTTTGGAAGCTATTTCCTGATAGCATCCCGATATGAACACTTATATTCTAATCGTATTTAAGTTTTTGTAGTTGAAAACTGATATTTGATAAATTGAATAAATAGATTCGCAAGTTATGAAAAATGAAAAATCCAACGAAGAATTTCAAGTTTGTTTTAAAGGTACTAAAATATTCAACAATCGTCATAATTTATACATATTCATAGAGTGAAGTAAGTCGTTGATATGTCACAGAATTCTTATCTTGATCAAATCTTGCTAGAAGACATTACTCGATACTGTCCAACCCAGTTTTTAGCACTTCACCAATGTATGGCAAAACAGGATCCAAAAGGCAATAATTGTAGTGAAGAACAATTTAATTTGTCTAATTGTATAAAGAAAGACGTTCCATCGTTTCAAAAAATCCAAGGAATTTGTGCTGGTAAATTACAAGCCTATGAAGCTTGTTTAAGATTATCAGGAAGTGACACTAAGAAATGTGTTGAGGAACTACAAAGTTTGAGAGAATGTGCATTTGAGACCTTAGATAAGTAGATTTTCGATACTTTATTTATTTAAAACGTGTATGAGATAAGATAACTGATAGACTTTGATGGTAGAACTAAAAGTGGGCATTGAAAATTACAAACTTGAATATTACAACATGAATTTCCATATTTCAAGAAGGAGGACATGCGACTTTCTCAGTTTTATCAAGGTTATATATATTATACAGAATAGTAAATCGCTATATTTAGTTCCTTCTATATTTAGCTGGAATATTTTCAAGACGAATTTCAGAAATATAATTATTAGTGATTTGTCTAATCTCAGGAGAAATGGTATGTGTTTCTTCCATTTCATGATCGTGATGCAATAATTCGTGCTCGATATCTTCCTTGTGTTTGATCAAAACATCTGGATCATTATTAGCGTGGTATTTATTCCAATGGTGTTCTTCATATTCCGTCTCAAAGTCAAAATGGTGACCTTGACCGTAACCAAAATCTGGCAATTCTCCTCCGGCGTTACTAAAATCTCTCCATTCTTGTAATGAAATCTCTCCATTTTTATCCTTATCCATCAATCCCAAGATAGAATCCACAACGTTCTCTTTGGCTTCCTTCGTAATCTTTTGATCATTATGAGTGTGTTCACCCATACCAGATCCGTCACCAACAATTGTATCCCTTAACAATCCATAGAGATTAAGGATATCTTCTCTACCCCAACTACCAGTGTATTGTAAATCGTGCATCTTGAAGAAGGAATCAGCATCGTATTGATCCAACTGATGTTCTTCGATCATATGCCAGTTTTGCCAGCTTAAAGAGTCTGGCTTTTTCTTAATATCATTATGGGATCCGTGTGCCATAACCGTACTAGCTAAAAAAGCTATTGTCACCCCCTGGAGTTTCATGGTATTAGTTTAACTTACGTATATATAGAAATTCGCTGAAATTTATGGCTGTTTCCTTTCACAACTATTTATGTCCCGTCCTGTATGTAATATTCCATACAAATTTTCAAATGATCTTAATTCACTATGATTTACTTAGAAACTCAGGTTTTTCGATTAATAGAGCTGTAGAGTGATCTATAATATGCCATTTATAGCCTAATTTGAATAGTAAGATGTAGAATGAGTAAAATAGCTTCAATGATTTCGTTTCTACCACGAGGTATTCGAGAGGAATCATTCAGCTATAACTCTTTAAACAATAGTTACAACTGCGCAGAATACTACTGTACCTGTTAAACTACTCCAGCTATCAATATATATACCTCTTACTATACTATTTTGAAGGTAAAGTCTGAAAAACCCATTGAATAGATTACTTGTTCCTGCATGTAATGGATTTTTCCCCAGATATAATTCCAATAACTCATATATCTTTTATATTGAACTTAAAATCCGATAAAAACAGGCGTAATATTAAGACAAAGAAGCTAATAAATATGGATAATCCTAATTTACTTGATAAGTCGGAGAAATCTCGGATTGGTAGATCCAATCAAAGATACAATCCGGACAGTGGAGCCAGAATGGTTGCTGGATGTGTTTGCTTAAATGAATCCAAGGACAAAGTCATAATGATTCTGTCATCTGCGCACAAAGGAAAGTGGGTTCTTCCTAAAGGTGGTATTGAGTTGGATGAAGGTGATGACTATGTTATCAGTGCTGTCAGGGAAACTTGGGAGGAAGCAGGTGTTGAAGGAAAAGTGTTAGATAAGCTTGCGGTTGTACTTGATTCTAGAGGAAAGTCAGCACCAGTTATGAATGATGGTAAGGAATTTGATCCTTTAAAGACTATTCCTAAATCTGAGTTTCATTTCTACGAAATGATTGTCTACGAACTTAGTACCAAATGGCCCGAATCTGACAAGAGAGAAAGAAGATGGTGCACATACTCTGAAGCAAAACACGAATTGCTTAAGGCCAAACGGCCCGAGTTGGTAGCAGTTTTAGATAGTTCTTGCATTATTAAAGACGTAGATACTGTTTCTCCGGGTGAAGACTTGTACTAGTCCTTTCTTACATTATTTATATATTCATCAGATGTTGTAATTTTATTAGTATGCAATCCTCTAAATATACAGATAGGAATCCAACTATTAAACAAATTATTTAAATAAGCCACCCATGAGATTGGCCAACATATTTTGGTTCCCTTGAGATGAACCTAAATTCAACTCAAAGTAAAATCTACCTATGTAATCAAATGAATTGGTCAATTGGTATTGCTTTAAAATCGGCTTGTAGTTGTTGTATAATTTCATATACTTTTGACCTGAAGTTTCCTTTGTCAAAGTGATAGCCAACAACTGTAAAAAATTGACCAAAGGGAAATCCTTTTCGTAAAAATATATCTTGCTATTTGCTTGTTCAACAATTTCGTAAGATGGAAAATCCTGTGTTAACTTCTTCATAAAAATATCGATAGCTTCATTCAAAAACTTCACATTCTTCAAATAAGCGTAGTTCACAACAGCTCTGCTTAAAAATAAACCGGCATCTTTACTATTTGCCTGATCCTCCTTAAACCAATCATAGAGGAAGCTCACATAATATGGTAAAGACTCGCGAGTACCTAACACCAAATGAGTCTCGGCAAATGCAAATATCTTTTGTCTCTCCTCCTCTTTACCGTCATTTTGCTTAACTGCATTTAGGAATTTTACACCAAACATGTGGTGAAGATCTGTGTCTCCAAATTTTGAAGGATTCTCTATTTGAGACCAGCTAATACTTTGCTTGGATAAATCTGGCAAGCTTGAATCAGTATCAGGTAAGTAATTAATTAATTCAATCACTTTCAACTTATATTCTTTATTTTCCGTATTGCTACATACTATCTTGAATTCGGTATAAACTTGAATCAAGTAGCTGATTAAGTCACTTGCTGAGGCATATTCCTTCTTTGATGACAAAATCGATGAACCTTGGTACAAAATCTCAATTGCTTCTATGTATTGTTTAGACTTAACATATCTATTGGTAATGGTTCTTAAGGTTTGATGTGCTTCATAATAAGCTCCAGTTTCAATTTTAGATTTGAAACGAAGTATAGTTCTTTCTAATTTGGCATCTGACATATTCTAGTACGCTATCGTTGAATGAATCACTTTCCTTATAGTATATAATCTATTTCATATAGAATCACAATTTTGTATTAGCTGTCCGAACATTTCAAAATCGAGTTCGATATTCATCAAGGTTTTTTCATCATACTAACAAATTTAATTTTGATTTAATTCCTTTAAGAACACCTTCTTTGTTATCTAAGTACTTCCATGACTTGAAATTTCTTGTATCGATTAAAACCTCGGATGCTGACTTTATTAATAAACGTCCCGTAATAGTATTATTTATTACAATAAGCATATGTCGACCATCTCTATACGATAAATTAGATACCTGAAAAGGAATCAACCAAGTGCATAGCCTTAATAGAGATGTGTTATCTACTACAATCATTTTTAAATGGGGAAAGCTATATTTAAGTTGAACATTTTGAACTTGGGAGTTGAAAATCAAAGCTAAATCAATTTTTTCCAATTCAATTAGCTTTATGGATCCCTTGCATGCTTGTAGAATTCTGTAAATCAACTCGCCTGATTTTATCGTGTGTTGTGATTTCTTATGGTTCAACCATTCAAATCCACGTACTATTGTCGAATTGTAGTAAGTTCTGAAAAATTGGTCTCCATTATTTGGTAAATTGAACTTGTTGACTAAGAACATGCTGTGGATCTTTGACGACATTATTGATTTGTTAGCAGATATTTTGAAGTAAGAGAGTGATTTTGGAGGACTCCATTGGCCAATTTGTTGCAATAATGTGTTGATTTCTTCAGTATCTTTCTTCATTGAATTGGTATTTATATTTAATTGAAATCTATTTAGAGAACTGGGAGAGTGAATCAAATACTCCAAGTTGGTGAAGCTGTCTCCAAATATTACTAAACTAATAAGGCATTCAAATTTATTCAAGTTATCCAATAGTGCGTTTTCTCTCATCTTGTTGCTAATGAGATAGCTTAAACTAGTGAGGTTCATAAAATAGGAACCTGTGCTTATCGGAGAAGCTTTATTGATAAAATTAATTGCTTTCACACTGTTACATATTGTTTGATTCTTAAGTATGTTCTTTAAGTTCTCAAAATCCATAACACTGTCATCTGAAACCTGTCTAGGAATATTGGAAAGTGTAAGTGGCTCCAACGAATACAACATATAGTTGAACTGGTGATAGAGCTCCTTACATGTATACATAAGAGGTAATAGAGCACTCAGAGAGGGCCTCTTAGTAAGTTGACTTTGCTTACACAGGATGTAAGTGAAATACATTACTCGAAGAATGATCTCCCGTGGTAAATCCAAAAAATGCATTCCTTCCAATTCTTCTACATTTTTTGTTTTCATTGAGTTGTTAACCTCTTTCTTTAACAGCCTCATGCCAAGTAATCCCTTTTTACTGAGTTTATTCTCTTCCACTATAGATTTGCTTACTTTTACCTCTGATTGTATTTGCGTACATTTAACTGTACCCATTTTTTTTTGCAGCTATCGATCTTTCAATATTCAATTTTCGGCATTAAAGTGACGTTAAAAGGCAAAATAAATACCCTAATGTGGTTCTAAAGCGTATTATATCTAGTTTTTAATAAATTTTCATCTATTATCACTAGTATTCGTCATATTTGTGGTTATAGGTCTTCCATATAGCTGACAGAGTAATATGTTTGTATGCAGTATATCTGCCAATTTCTGTCGGTTACCCAGTTTTCTCCGGGTTCATCACAAGAATCCAACCCAATCACGATCATATAGAATCACCTATATTAGGAATTAATAGCATATCCTTAAGGCATTTAGAAAGGAATATTGCAATATGAGATCAAGTTCAAAATTAATGAAGCATGTTTCGCTCATAAAGTTCGTTGGAGGCCCCCACGTCTTTTCAAGTAAGTAATGAAAATTGAATACTTCCGGATAGTCCTCTGGTTGATTATGTCTGCCCTGTTAATGGTTTGTAAGAATAGTACTAACAGAATAATTTTAGAGAATGTCTCACATGCTCCTAAACCACATCCTTTGGCTCCAAATGGTCTTATGCCAGGAAAACTGTCTGCTCAATCAAGCTACTTCAATAACAACCCAATTGAACCAAAGGATGGTGAATTTTTTTCCAGAGCTGAATTATCGAAGAGATTTAGGTACAAGGGCCCTAAAGAAGATGAAATGGAAAATGTTATCAGTGGTGGTGCCGAATTGATCTTCTAAATCTAGTATTTTCATCTTTGGGGAAAAGTCTATGCCAATCCCCCACTCACCAACAAAGAATCGGCAATTAGCATCCAAAGTGCCTACTACAATTATACTACCAGATCAGCTAATCTTGTCTATTTTATTTATTTAAGCAGATACTGATGACGTTTGTTTAGTTTTTTACATGATTTCCTACCTTCTATGGTAACTTTTTAGATTTTGCTTTAAAAAAATGCCCGGTTTACTATATCTTTATTCCTAAAGTTATACAATATATACTATATCGTTAGCTGCCTCTTATACCACGTAAACCCCAATATTACCGTCGGCTTCCTACAGTTTTCAAGTTTTGTAAGATGCTTATGTAATCAGAAATATGAAATGGATTTTTCTTTGCCACTCTAAATAAATCAGAAAGATCACCAATTATTGATAAATAACCATCTCTTATCTTTCCAATTGATTGCAATTAGACAAAGAGGATTTTATAAATAAAAGAATTAAGATTCAGGAAGCAACCTTTTGATTTAGATTTTTCTAGCGGAGTAAGAAAACCAAGTATAAACTAATATTATCGTAATAGAAAACTAAAGATGGAACACGATCCTTTCAAATGGGGAAGACCAAATGATAATGTGTATGGCAGCTACAATCACCAAATTGCTAATGCATCTATGAACGAAGATAGAATGGGTCTTGAGAAATTCCCAAAGATGAACACTCAACAGCCAATAATTACAGGAACATCAGTTATCTCATTGAAGTTTAAAGGCGGGATTATAATGGCAGCAGACAACTTGGGTTCTTATGGATCCTTGTTGAGATTCAACAATATTGAAAGATTGATTAAGGTTGGAACGAGCACTATTGTAGGAATCTCTGGAGATATCTCTGATTTACAACAACTTGAAAGAATTTTGGACGAGTTGGAAATTACTGAAGATGTCTACGATAGCGATGGTAGTCACAATTTGAGAGCCCCTCACGTCCATGAATATTTATCGAGAGTTATGTACAACAGAAGAACCAAGATGAATCCATTGTGGAACGCATTGATCGTCGGTGGTTTCAATGACGACGGGTCTCCATTCTTGAAGTATGTGGATCTCTTGGGTGTCACCTACGGCTCCTCTACTATAGCCACTGGATTTGGTTCTCATCTTGCTATCCCATTGTTGAGGCAATTGATTCCATTTGACCCCGATTACGAGAAAGTGTCGGAAGAGGAGGCCAGAAAGGTTATTTTCGACTGTATGAGAGTATTGTTCTACAGAGACGCAAGATCTATGGACCAGTTCTCCCTTGTTACCATCAGAGAGGGCCAACCTATTTCCTTTGAGAAAAACGTTAAGGTGGAAAACCAAAGCTGGAGATTTGCCAAAGATATTAAAGGCTATGGCAGTGCTCAACTTTGAATTGTTTTTCCTAGCCATTTCTATAGCATAATACACACTTTATTAGGTAAATGTAATTATACTACGTAATTACCAAGTCATGTAACCCACCTTAGGTCATATTGCACTTTACATAAACCTTTCAAATCAAACTGTAATCATCTGTGTACGTGGTGAATATGTTCGGCCCGATCTCATCAACTGTACAAAAACAACTATTTTACCCAAACTCGTCAATTGCCATTTACGGAGCACCAGCTTCGATTGCTTCTATAATTGCTTCTGGTAGCTTCGTACGGCTTCGTATCGAACAGAACCGTTATCAAGAGATATCGGGGCTATTCTCCTATTTCTACCTATTTTCTCTACTTGTGCGTATTCTATTGGCTATCGTCTAATCCTGCTATAGTACAGTGAGAGAATTTAAAAATCCTTTCCTAATTCACAGTTCAATAGTAACACTCAATACACCAAAGCTAGTTCTATGTGAGATCTTTGAACCTGCCAGAGAACATTGAAAAATATCTTGAATTAAGGTCCCGAATCGCCTTGCACTGTTGGGAGGGTTCCATACGCAATATAGAAATGTAACAATCGAAGCTATGTACCTTTCAGTAGCGGCAATATTGCGTGGTATATTGTAATTAGATTCATTGGCTTAGCTTATGTCATAAAAAATATGCCGTAGTTAAGTATAGAAATTTTTTGGTTTTAGGAGATTTTAGCCCAATATCACCCATATCAAAATTTCACTCAGATATATATATATATAAATTGCACATAAACTTTAAAATCTGGGGATTCGATTAAACTAGTGTTAAAACCCGTGTCATTCTATTTTTCAGTAAAGCAGCTCATTCGGGTGATATTCTTAGGGAGCTAGCAACCCATTCAGTAAATTCATTGTCTCCCTAAATATTTTCATTTTCCTTAAAATTTAATGTGCACATGGCCTTCGAAGTTACGTTTCTAGGGGTTTCAGGAGGACCAGCTGAAGGGAGAACATGTGGAATAATGTTAAAACCTTCAGACATTACATATAGTGAAATCATCGCTAACAATTTGCTGGATAAATTAATATGCGTCGACGCAGGCTCTGGCTTATCTTCACTTACAGAAATAATTTACAATGAGACCCAATTCCAACAGTCTTCCAGCAATTTAGCGAAATTCTACATCAATTCGTTATCTATTGACGAAGCTTGCAACTTGAAGGTTACGACTCCTTTCAAGGATTTGAGTCGGGCGATATCTCCATACAAGTTATCTCATGGAATATTTTCAATGATGAACACTTATTTGATAACACATCCTCATTTGGATCATATAGCAGCTTTAGTGGTGAATTCAGCAGGCTTCGATAAAGAATCTCCTAAGAATGTTTTTGGGTCGCCATATACAATAGCATCTTTAAAAAAATACATATTTAATGGTATCATATGGCCAAGATTATGGGAATTTAATATATTAAATCTCGTTGAACGAGATTATTGGCAAGATTTTACGATAAACAATGGAAAATTTTTAGTTTCTATGTTTGATTTGAATCATGGAAGATTATGCACATCTAAAGGGAATTGTTTGTCGGATTGTTCAACTGGTTGTAAAAAATGCAGTCAATCCTATTTAAGTTCAGCATTCCTTATATCTGACAATACCACTGAAGACTCAATTTTGATCTTTGGAGATTTTGAAAGTGATAAGATGTCTGGATTATCAAAGAATTTAAAGATATGGAAAAAAATAGCTCCATTAATTATAGATACTGATAAGTCGCTAAAAGGCATTATTTTAGAGTGTTCAAATTGTCATACTGAAAATGGAAACCTATATGGGCATCTAATGCCCAGCCATCTTATTCATGAATTGAAAGTCCTTCAGCAAGAATGCCAGAAATGTGAACCTACGGTTTTGCAACCTTTATGGGGTTTGAACGTAATTGTTAATCACATTAAGGACATTCCAAATGATAGTGACCCAAGGAACAAAATTTTACAAGAATTAGAAACATTGAATACTGCTGAAGGCTTAAATGTAACTTTTACAATTGCGATGAGTGGCGTATCAGTAGTAGTTTGAATTCAATATATTACTTTATTAACGTAGATTACAATATATCTTTTATTGGCTTTTATGTAGTTCAACGCAAGGTCGAGGAAGTTTTAGAGTTAGAAATTAAATAAACCTCTAAACTTAAAAGTATAAAAAAATTTAAATAAGAAAAATTCTATTATTCAATAATTAATTGACTTGATAGCCTTCAGTTGCTAAATTTAAATGCAAGTCAAACGGTAAAGAATCTTCATCGTCATTATTTGAAATAACATCAATAACTTGAACCTTTCCTAAAGAAGAGTCAGCTTCTGTGCACTCAGTAGAACTTACATTAAATTGTAATTCCAATGGGAATAACATATCCTCGTCGTTTAAAGGAATGTTGAACTCAAATGAGCCTTGAGAATCATCATGTGTGATGGAATTGATTGTGAATATAACACCATCTTCACTTATGTCATATGAAAGGTTTTCATCTTCACTTGTTAAGCTGACATCATGTGAGACTATTGGAACAAGAATCTTTAAATCTTCAATCAAAGCAACGTCTGAACCTTTATTAATATTTGCTTCTAAGAATTCAGAAGTTAATTCGTATTCCAAAGTTATTTGACCAATACCGTCATTAATATTGACCCAAGCAGTAATAACAATTGGTAAATTACTAGAGTCATCATTCTTACCAAGAACTCTCCATCTTAAGACACCTAAGGCCTGATCATTTGATGGGAAGGATTTTGTACTGTCTTTCAAGCCGATAACACTCTTAGAAGTAAATAAATTACGGTCAACGTTTGGATGAGTCTTGTATTGAATTCCTGATGCCTTGTCGGCAACTTTCAATAAGATTTTCGAATTTGATAAGCCTGAATCATTGATTCTCAATTGTAAATCACCTTTTACTTCAGACAGGATGATTGAACCATCACGACTCAATTGGGCTGAGACTTTTTCATTAATAGTAATCAATATACCATTGTTGTGAACTTTTGGAATTGATGGAGAAGGAGACGATATTTGAGGAGTAGATGTTGGTGTTGCTATATTACTATTGCTAGTATTACTTTGAAAATTCAAATTGCTGTTATTATTAAGTAACCTTTGGGTTTGTTCAGTTGGTTTACTTTGTTTCTTACCTAATTGTAATCCTCCTCTAGCACTTATAGGCTTAAAGTTTGATTGTGATTGTGGTGCAGCTGAACTCTCGATAATATGATTGGGCTGGTAAGTTGGTTGGTAAGCTTGAGTAGCTTGCCCTTGATAAGAATCGTAACCAAATGAAGGATTGTTCAACGAAGGCATCTGTTCCATGTTCTTCCTTGCTAATTCCTTCCTTTGAATTTCCTTAGCCCTTCTCTTTCTTTCTTCATTTGCTTCTAATTCTTTATTTCTCTCGATAATTTCTTGAATTTTTTCTTCATGAGAATCCATTTCTAAGAAGGTCTGAACTTGAGAAAGAGTCAAATTTTCCTTAAATCCCAAATTAATGATTTCATCAAATGCACTCAAAATTTCAAATGCATTATCAAATATTTCCTTTTCATCGACAGATCTCAACATGTTGGTGATAGTTGACCCAAATAAGTGCAATGTTTCAATGTCTTGTAAGATATTCGACGTTTTGTTGGTCAATAACACGATGTAAAATTCCTCCAATGGCTGATACACGTATCTGACATTTTCATCTTCTGCTGTAGTGTGCTGTGAATTTGAATTGGAAATCAAGCTCGGGAAATTGGCCAATAATGCTGTAATTCTATCTTTCGATAATTCTTTGAATTGCCTTGATAACAATGGTTTACCACCACGAGTACACAACGAAGCTGCTAAGACCACCATTATGTACAAAATAAACCTGTTTTTTTTTACTTTTTCAGATTAAATAGTAATAAAAAGCAAACTATTTCCTCTGAATCGCTAAGTTTTATATATATATGTCAATAGTTAATTGACTGTTTGATTGTCTGTTGGATCCTGATTGTATAAGTGAACCCGATTCCGTTGATTTCGTGTCAACAAAAATTAATACCATATTATAGGTCGTGTGCGAGGATAAAATATCATGAATTGTTCAATACTTTTCATGATTTAATGTTAATAACAGATGAAAAATGACTAAATAAAGAGAATAAAAACTTCTTAGGTTTATAAAGTGTGTAAGATTTTGTTTTTTTTTTGGGAAAAAATGGCTTCACTAGGATGAAATAAAAAAAATCACCAACATTGGCTTAATTGATTGATGTGAGTGACAAAAAGGAATTGACACGGACAGGAATTGAACCTGCAACCCTTCGATCTGGAGTCGAAAGCTCTACCATTGAGCCACCGCATCACCCTTGAAATATTAGATGTGCTTTATATATAAGAGCATAATCTCTTTTTATAAATTATAAATGTAATTGTATAAACCATACGGAAATAATTTTCAAATTCCCTGTTTTTTAAAATAACCCTTGTTACTCAATAGCTTCATGTTTAACCTCATTTGCAAAGTATTCTCCATCTCACCTTCATTTTGTATATAATACCCTAGTTTTCCAATATATGCTTTAGGTAACGTAGAACTCCATAGTCCATAGCACACCAGTCACGATCAGAGAGCTGTAAACAATCTTCTAGAGAATCAATGGAATATGGAGAATTGAGACCAGTGTTGCAATACTGAATGTAATTAGACCAATCTAAGGTGTCGTTAAAAGCCAGAAACCAGGAGAACCGGTTCGAAGGAAACGGTTTTTCTGCAAGGTTTGCCCAGGACTTGTCGACTTCTTTGCGTGCTCTTTGGGCATCACATTCAAAATCGATTGTGCAAGTGTGTATTCTGTAATGATCATTACCCATATGGGCCGTGTAAATATGACATTTTTTAGGGCTAATGAGAGTAGACAAAGCTATATAAATAAATCCATTCAAAACTAAAAAGGAGACTAGTATAATAAATCCCCTATGTCTCGAGAAAATTACCTCTAATGTGCTCCCACGCTCAATATAACTAGAACAATTGTTAAGATTCTCGATATTTCAAATTCTCAAAATTTCAGCTGTGATCGCTGTCATTGGAATAATCTACAAAAGCAAACCTACTTCTGTGAAAATAAATTGGTACAAACATCCGCCTAAAAGAATCGACATAGAAGAAGTATATAAAAGAAGTAAATACAGAAGATTTATATAAAATATCGATTCTAAACACTATTAGTGAGGTTGTGTGCTAACTGCGTTCTTCTCTAGACTGGACCCCAGACAAGGTCGTTTGCCCAAAATTGATCTTGCTAAAACCTTTTCTTGTCCAGCAATGTTAGAGTATAATGTGAATATCTGGTCTGAACAAATATACCTATTAACTAGCAACTCTTCGGTAGACAATAGAAAATCCTGAGGATGAAAGAATAACTCAACAAAATCATACTAATAATCTTTCATGTGAGTCCAAAAATACCAAATGCATTCAACTGGATAGCTTGTTTCAGTTCCTTGCTATTAAAGCATTTGCATATTGAGTCTTTTCCTTATTATAGTCTTGCTCGTTATTGTTTAACTTGTGTTTAGATATTTGCTCGCAACCACAATCAAGAGATTTCGGGTGTAATGTAGGAAATGGCTCGTGAGATCATCCTAGCGTATTAGAGCTCCCCACGATACTCACGTCGATTGGCTCATCAAACTAGTGTATAATAAGCTAATTTATCATGGAAATGTGTTATTGTGCTGAACTGCTTCACAATTTGCAATCGTATAAAATTTTGGCTTTGAAATTTTTTCATTAACCAATTTTGGCGGTTGGCCGAATCAAATATTGAGGTACTAGGGAAGCGAAGCCCAGTGTATCAGATCTATGTAGTTACTCTTGTTAAAAACCACTCAAAAACCACGTATATCTCCCCAGCTGTCCTCTGTATCCCACACTGCCCAACACTTCCAACCAATCTTGTTTATCCCGACTAACTAACAATAATCCTCTATAGGCCATTGCTATTATCTATAGACCATCTGTAGCCCAATCCCTATTATATGCACTTAGTTCATCACACTCACGCTTAATTAGTACTATACACCCTACCCAAACGCTAAAGAGACGCTAAAGAGACGCTAAAGAGACGCTAAAAAGACGCTAAACTACTATATCCACGCTATTTCACTTTAATTTGGCCATCTCTACACGCTGCCAATATTGACTGCCGGATACCACTATTATTCCGGTCTCTTGTCTACAATAGAATTTTTCATGTTTTCATATTTCCTATTCTTTGTTACACGATTCTGACTTGAGCCGCACAAGTTACGTCAGAGGATTCCCCTGACATATTCGCTAATTTGAAAATTTCTTACTGTATATTCAGATTCTGTTCCGAAACGGTTATATCGATGTTTATAAGAAGTATATCTGCTCTATATGGCTGTAGATTTTAAGATTTTGATAGTTGTAGAGACTTTGGTTGCCTCTTTTTAGGTGAATTAAAAACAGTTTTTTAAAAGGTTAACTTACGCATATCATTAATACCCAACGTACGGCGACGACATATTTAGTCAAAAAAAAAAACTGAAAAGCTCTCAGATACTCAAGTGATAAACAAATAGAGTTTAAACAAGACATATAAGTTTTCAAAGCTATTTGCTCCATAATATATTTAATCGACTCGATACCCAGAAGAAAATAAGCCTTACTACAGCAAATTGACATGTCATCCGCAACTGCATTATTAGTGGATTCATCCATGTTGACACCAACAACCACTCAATCGATTTCATTTTTAACAGGTTTGTCTGTAGTGACGTCCTTAAATGACAAGGATAACACCATGCCTAGTACCATTGAGGCCTCCGAAATTGCATTAACATCCACCAGTGCCAGCACTAACACTATGGCAACTGCGAGCACATCAGATGGCTCGTTTTTGAATAATAAAGTCCATTCGAAATTGAAGTGGATTTTAAGCTCATTCATCATTTGCTCTGTTGTTGTGGGCTCTTTATGAACGCTACTTTTTTAAACTCCTCCTTTACATGAGATATTTAATGGTCTAACGAATTTACCTTCTACTATTTAATGAATATAAAATTATGAAATTTTAAAATAAACAGTGTACTTGCTAATAATCAATTTCATCATATATTGTTCTCCAGTCTTGGAAAAATGCATTAAAGATCTTGACCCCAAGGCCCATTTCTTTGTAACCACACATTGCTCTGATTGAGTGCATCGATAATTGGGGCAACCCGACATCAATCACTCTAGCACCAGTGTCTGTAGCCAACATAGGACCGATAGTTGAGCCTGATGGTGCACCGTTACGAATATGGAATTGTTGCAACTTCTGGCCATTTTTCTCTGCAATTTTGTTGAGCAATACGATACCAGTGGAGTCTGTAACGACGTGTTGATTGGCATCAATCTTTATAGTAAGTCCTGTATTAGGCACAGGATAATGGTTTGCTAAATATTCCTCTGTAAAGTTTGGATTTAAACAATGCGTAACGTCTGCTGATAAAATTATTGAATTTGCATAAACAACATCTTTACTTTGTATTTGTTTAACAGATAATATCTTATCAATGACTGAGTTCATAAACTTACCTTTCGCACCCGTGCGTGTAGCAGATCCTATCTCTTCGTTGTCGACTAAATACACCATATTCAATCCTTCAAATTCCTTTAATGAACCGGAATCTAAGTTTTTACTGAATGCAACTAAACCGTGAATTGCACTGAATGAACATAGCCTGTCATCCAACCTTGGAGCAAACACAAATTCTTTAGATAACCCGCCTCTAGCTGCTTTTTGCACATCAAATAATTCTAAATCGAGTTCCAAGATTCTTGAAACAGGAATATCTGATATACGACTGATGTATCTTAGCAATTCAATTGAATGTTTTCCATATAATGGTGATTTTTTTTCTTCATCTGTAACATTTTTGTCGATACTTCCATGCCCAACAATTGGCACCATCTCAGTCTCCTTGTTATAAATCTTTTCAGCAATTTCTCCAAAATGTTCTGCAAGTGATGGGATTTTAGCAATTGGATGAGGACTGGAACTTACAAGCTTCCTGGTTACTTTTGCTCCCTCATTGACCAAAATTGATCCTCCTATTCCTAAGTCTCTATCTAACCACAACTTATTGAGAGTTCCTGAATACGGAGCAACACCTAATAGATTATATCCATCAATATTGGACTTAGTTGAATTTGGCTTTAATTTAACTGTCAAGGCATCAATGTGGGATCCAATGGCACCTACCCCAAATTCTGGCTTCCATTTTCCGCCAACCACAAATGCAACCAATGATAAATCTGAACGAATTGTGAAATAAAGACCACCATCTACAAAAGCATTCTCCTCTTTCAACTGAGTTATTGATTTTGATTCAGCAAAATAACTAAAGCCAGCTGCTTCTAGTACAGTCCTGAAATAGTGAATAACATGGAAACTAGTAGGGTTCTCGTTTGTGAAATCTATGTATTTATCCAGAAGTTCAACAAAATAATCAAAAGCTTCTTCGCTGGTATCATATCCATCATCTGTGGTATTGTCGCTGTCGTCGATAATGGCAGCTACAGCACCAGCTTCAGCTGCATCTTTGCTGGCATCGCTTCTAGTCTTACATCCTCCCGACCCAATCACAGACTCATGCCTACTTAAGGCAATCTTGGGTAACTTATATGAGATCTCCAGCTTATTGTCAAAATTGAACCTTTCTTCGGTGTCTTCTTCCTCATCTTCTGTGGAAAACTCATCGTCAGTGGAGATAATCCCGTCTTTATTCAAAACTGCAAACGTCTTAACTAGCTCGTTGAGTTCCTTATTATTCTTCAAGTCCATTTTGATATTTTCTGGCTTATTCTTCTCCATCGTTGTTTAAGAATCTATTCAGAATATCTTCAAGAGTTCCTAATTTAGAGATTATTCGTCCTAAAGCTGGTACGGCTTCCTATATAGTGATAAGCTTACCAAACAAAGTATTGTCGCTCACGTGATAAGAAGATGGTTGAATTTTTCAACTACACGTCTTATATGAAATTGATATAATTCGAAGATTATGAGTTAGAAATAAGAGGATAACAAGCCAATTAATGATGAATGCGTCTACTATTACGGTACATTGGCATGATGATAACCAGCCTGTATACTCTGTTGATTTTCAACCTGTAAATGGCAGAGGAAGTAAGAGATCAGAGCGATTAGTGACGGCCGGTGGTGATAATAATGTGAGAATCTGGAAGGTAAAATACACGAAAGAACTGGAGAAAGATGACGATGTAGTGTCGGCTCAGGAAACCAGTATATCTGGTGTTAAAGATGCTAAAATCCAGGGCACTACCGCTACGGTAGAGTATTTGTCTACGTTGAAGAAGCACACACAAGCCGTGAACGTAGTTCGATTCGATAAGAAGGGAGAAGTGCTAGCTACAGCCGGTGACGATGGAACCTTGATATTATGGACACTCTCTGATCATATAGTGAAGGAATTTGGATCTGAAGATGATGAGGAATTGAAAGAGAGCTGGATCGTGAAGCATATATTTAGAAGCTCCACTTCCGAAATATATGATTTGAGCTGGTCTCCGGACTCGAAATACATTGCTACGGGATCTATGGATAACATTACCCGTATATATAATGTTTCTACAGGGCAGCAAGCATTTCAATTAGCAGAGCACAATCACTATGTTCAGGGGATCACTTGGGATCCAAGAAACGAGTTTTTGGCTACTCAATCTGCTGATAGATCTGTTCATATATACTCCTTAATTAATAAGGAAGGTATCGATATTGTCCCTACACTTTACTTCAAGATTCTGAGAAGCGATTTACCTGTATCCAAATTATCATCTGTGGAAAGTATTGACACGGTTGAAGATGATGTCAATCTTAATTGTACAACCCAAGTAAGCACACCGCCAGCTATGAGCCCTCCTACTCACACTTTTGTACATGATATTAAGAGCCCACTGAGGATAAATAAGAAAATCTTATCTGCAGACGTATTACCAGCAGTAAGGCCGAGTATCAAAAAGAGAAACACGTATTTATATCATTCAGAAACCTTGCAGTCATTTTTTAGAAGGTTATCATTCTCCCCTGATGGTAGTCTATTATTAACTACGCTGGGAATTTATAAAACCAACACTTCTAACAATAGCGAAATTTTATTAAACGCGTCTCATACTCAAGTTGCTAACACGGAAGAAAACACTCAAGATGAAAATAATAATGAAGATGTCACAAATACTGTCTTCATATATACAAGATCTGGACTTAATAAGTCTCCGGTTTGTCACATTCCAGGTTTAAAAAAGCCAGCTATAGCCATAAGGTTCTCCCCAATCATATATGAAACATCTACTTCGATTGAAAGACCTGCTTTCACGTTACCCTATAAAATGATTTTTGCAGTAGCAACGCAGGATTCTATCGTAATATACAACACTGAAAGTCTAAGTCCTTTAGGAGTCGTTTCCAATTTGCATTATTCTACCATAACAGATTTGGTATGGGACTTAGATGGGCAATCCATAATAGTTAGTTCTGCAGATGGATTTTGCTCTTGTATCAAATTTGATGAAGGAGTATTTGGTAACATCTTGTATAATTCTAATGAATGTGAAAACTTCTGGGAGCAAAGCCGAAAGAAACCTGATGAAAATTTGTCTAAAAAAAAATTAATGGATGGAACCTCTATAGTTGCCAAACCATTGCTTAATATACTACCAAAAAAGCAGGGCGATGTTGACGAGAAACAGAATACTATCGATCAACTATTCAAATCTTCAAAAGACCCTTCAAAAGATTCTTCAAATAACAATTCTCAGGAAAAGAAAAAGAGAAGAATAGTACCAACTTTGATAACTAAAGAATAATATCGATTGATATATACATATATAATTTAAGATATACCTAAGATCAAAGATCAAGTTCGTTCTTTAATTGTGATGCTAGTCTTCCTCGAGCTCTTAAGATCATTTCCTCTCTTCTTTTACTTAAAATATCAGATCGTTCTTGTTTGGTACTGCCCCATTTACCAGTCAAATTTTCGTCTTCAGATAAGGAGTTTTCATTACTCACCTTACTTGACAAGCCGTACTTTTCGATCAAGTTCTCCGAGCTTTCTTTAGAATTTGGGACTTTATTGTGTTGCTCTTCCTCTGAAGGTATCTCTTGTGGAGATTCACCAGGAGGATATGGTAAATTTCCAGTTTCCATATATTTATCGATAGTTAACTCAACTGATCCAGTCTTTTGTAAATCATATCTAATCTGGCCGACTGTTAATTGTGGTGCAATAGCCTGGACAACTTCTATCATGCTATCAGATATTTCTCTTGGGTTACTAGGATTTGGAGGGGTAGCAGAAGCACTTCTTGCGGCCTGTTCTTGTAACTGGCTCAACTCCCGTGGTAAAGAATCAGGCAAGGGCGTTATAAGCCATCTCAAAAATACAAATGCTACTGAAAGACTTACTATAAACAAAATAGTCGACGAATCCATGCTGTTTTTTTTGCTATGGTACTGTTGAATCTCTCGCCACGTTAATATGAGAACTTCTTCAGCAAGACCATCAAGAGATACCGATAGTTACACAAAAACATCAATATCTATTGTACAATTAGAACTAAATGGAAGAAAATGCTATAAAGACTAGTATATATGTTTAAAGATTTGAGAAATGACATTCTCATTTAACATCCTTATAAAGGGTCTCTTACGGAGAATTCAGAGGTAATAATGCTGCGTCTTTATTTGAAAGTCAACTTGAACTCCTTATCCTCATTCTTAACCTTATACAAGAAATTCGTGATAATCTCATTCTCCCGACTGGGCAAATTAATAAAATGCTTTTTGGCGATGTTACTCATCTCTAACTTGCTTATTCTATTTTTGTCCTTACCCTGCTGATTTGTGTATGTTTTCTTTCCAATTTCGCTCAATAAGATGTCCCCATTCACACTCAAGCATGCATGGGTTCCCAAGCCGTATCGCCTGTTATATTTATCCAACACCTTGATATCAAACGAATAGAAGTCCAACGGATCTACCTTAGGCTTGTCGTCTGGTCCATTTCTGTTAATATGCTTGGATAAGTACTCCTGCTGTGCTTGTTGAGCCTGTTGGGCTGCTGCGTTTCTAGCTTTATTTGAGGTCCTCAAATTGCTTCCTATTTTGGCTTCGTTCTCAGATGCACTTTCTCTTACGTTTCTTGGTGCCATTACTATGTTTTCTAGTCAAACTACCTACTTCTTCTGTTAATTTTCTTTACAGATATAATATTATGGATCACATTTTTAGCTGCCGGTAGGTTTTTGTCAAAATGAAGTATTACACAAAACACTTTCCTGTAGACTAGCACTTACTATCTAAATACGTATTGAGATCTAGTTATACTCATCCCCCATTAAAGCTAAACTGCAAAAATTGAGGATATGTCTGTTTAGGGAGGTTTTTTGTGTACAGTATTTAGTTTTGTAAATTTTCGTGCGACTTAACTCTAGTTAATAGGAATGTCGCATGTACAATTTTATTTTCAGGATTATTGGAAAGCGCAATTTTGTTTTCTATTTAAGAAAGTCCGAAGTCCTGTTTCTCACTACTGACATTACCAGCTCTAAGGATCGTAAAAGATTCAGTTGTTGCTAGTAAAAATTCTATCCCAATGAAATTGGAGAGTTCAAGTAGCTAATTTGTTAGTCCTTTTCAATACAATTGGACTGGCAAATGTTATTGTTTTCATAAAAAGAGCAGATTCTACATCTTAAATTTGTTAACAACTCACATACAAATTTGCAATCGGTATGATTGAAAATAGTCTTAGGAGCTATGCAAGTCCTTTCCTAGTTAGACTACAATTATCTGTTTATGTATACTTATTAGTTTTCATCCACAAGATCTAAAATATATACGATCTAATAAATTAATATGCACATTAGACACTATTGGGATCTGTTCGAGGACCTAAGAAAATAGGAAGGTCGAAACGGACATTTATGCAATTTCAAGCTTTCCAAGATTTGACCTTCTTTTCAACGGCATATCTGATTGACTTGACTATACCAGCGCTGAAAATTCCTTTGATCATTTGGACAAAGGATGGAAATCTCACTAGCTTTTTAATGACTTTAGTTAAATTTATATGTAAATTCTCATCTTTTGCGATTTCTCTTATTGATTTGTCCTTGTACAAATAGTATAAGCTTTTTCTGAATTTGATTGGAAGCTTGCTGATAAGATTGGTTTTAGATTCTATGCTCATATTCTTCTTAAATTCTCTAATGTCTTTGCTATTATCAGTTATTATGATTAGGTTCCTGTTTATAAAATAGTTAAGAATAGGTTCGTAAAGGATTTTGAAATTTTGAAATTGCTTGTTCACTATGTTCTTAACCTTATTAGGATTTTCGCCTCCCACGATGAATCTAAAATCTCCCAAATAAGAAATCTTCGTGATTGTTTCGTATAGCTCAACTTCATTGAACTTATCATTTTTGATCAATAAAAAAGCTAAAGTCATCGCATTCTTCAAATTGAACTGATTCACATATTTGATAATAGAATAGGACTCGTTTTCATTATCTGTCAAAAAGCTCACAGGTTTTTGAAGCCTTCCAGCTAAATATAAAGAAGACCATTCACTTAAATCAAGTAAAGCTTTATCTATTGACACAGCTCCATATTTAATCGAATGGTTTTCCATCGTGACAAACGGATTGAAATATATTCCAGCACCTATGTCTTGAAACTTTGAAATAGTTCCAGAACCCAAGAACTTCATCCCTGAATAATGCTGGGGAAACTGTTTTAAGTTCTTCTCGTGAAAAGTCTGTCCATTTTCTACCATGTATATCAAGTCAATCTGTGGTGCTCGATCATTCTTCTTATCATAACCTGCCTGTTCAAATACACCTGACCCGTATCCAAACGACAACTTGATGGGTGCCTCAAATCTCTCTACTAGGTCGGTCAAATTCCCACTATCCTCTACAGCTATTGACTGGTTACTAAATGGCGTATCCTTTGGAATGATAAGTTTCTTTATGCCTTCATAGCCTTCGCTTATTATAGGTTGATAAAGCCTATCTGAATATGTAGAAGAGCTACTATATCGTAACTGTGTATACCATAATGACCTTCCTAGTGTTCTTATGATCATGTCGATCCCGTCTTGGCAATCAGCTTAACTCAATTCAATCTTTAATAAGATCGTATTTACATGAGGAATAAAAGTGAATGCTAGTTACACAAAACTGAATTGTTAGTACGAAATTTTCAATGTATGAATCATCGTTTTTCACAACAATTTGTTGATAGTATTTTTTGATATAATCGATAAAATATTGTATATTTCCGATAAAAATGGCGGATTCAAAGTCATATAGATCAACTCGTACAGCTGGCCCTCAAGCATTGTCTTTTGAAGATGTGGTCATGACAGGATTGGCCAAAGATGGAGGATTATTCTTACTCTCAGCCATTCCGCAGTTACCTTCTAGCTTCTTAGAAGAGTGGAAGGATTTATCTTTCCAAAACTTGGCTTTCAACATTTTGAGATTATATATTGCTGAAGAAGAAATTCCAAGTGAGGACTTAAAGACCTTAATCTCTAAGTCTTATTCAACCTTTAGATCTGAGGAAGTTACTCCAATCAAGGCTATTGATGAAAAGAAAGGCTTGTACTTATTGGAATTGTTTCACGGCCCAACATATGCGTTTAAAGATGTTGCCTTGCAATTTGTTGGTAATCTTTTTGAATACTTTTTGACCAGAAGAAACGCAAACGTGGTCTCAGAAGAAGATAGAGAAACTATTACAGTTGTCGGGGCTACCTCTGGTGATACTGGTTCTGCTGCTATCTACGGTTTAAGAGGGAAAAAAGATGTTTCTGTTTTCATTTTATACCCCACTGGTAGAATTTCTCCAATTCAAGAAGAACAAATGACTACCGTTCCAGATGCTAACGTTCACACCTTATCTGTAAAAGGTACTTTTGATGACTGTCAAGATATCGTTAAGCAAATTTTTGGTGACAAAGAATTCAATGACAAATATCATGTTGGTGCAGTTAACTCTATTAACTGGGCTCGTATTTTAGCTCAAATGACATACTACTTTTATTCTTACTTCCAATTAGTCAAGCAAGTTGGCTCTGACCAAAAAATCAGATTTGTCGTTCCTTCTGGTAATTTTGGTGATATCTTGGCTGGTTACTATGCCACTAAAATGGGTTTACCTGCCGACAAATTGATTATTGCTACTAATGAAAATGATATCTTAGATAGATTCATGAAAACTGGTCATTACGATAAATCTGCTGACCCCTCTAAGCCTGCAGAAGTCAAGGCTACTGCTTCTCCAGCTATGGATATTTTGATTTCTTCTAACTTCGAAAGATTGTTGTGGTATTTAATTAGAGATAACCTCACTAATAACGATGACAACAAAGCTGGTGAAATCTTAAATGAATGGATGCAACAATTAAAGGAAACTGGTTCAGTTGTTGCACCTGATTCAGTTTTGAAGGCTGCTAGAACTTTATTCGATTCTGAAAGAGTTGATGATGAAGATACTGTTGCAACAATTAAGACAGTCTATTCCCAACATCCTGAGAAATACGTTTTGGATCCTCACACTTCCGTCGGTGTTACTGCAACTTACAGGAACATCGCAAGAGATGCTGATAATGGAGTAAATGATGTTAAATATATCTCTTTATCAACTGCACACCCAGCTAAATTTTCTGAGGTCGTTAACAAGTCATTGAACGGATTTGAAGGATACTCTTTTGAAAAAGATGTTTTACCAGATGAATTGAAGGCATTAAGCCTCATTGATAAAAGAATTAAATTAATTGATGAAGCCTCTTTATCTACGGTAAAGTCAGCTATAATCGAAGAATTAAATAAATAAATGTTAAAAAAAACCTTTTGTAAATTCATTTCTTTACTATTTACAATATACATACATAATTACAAATTAGAGATTTTCTCCTATTAATACATATAAATCAAGTTGCTCGTTTTATCTTATTAGAAATTTTTTCAATTTCTTCTGATTGCTTTAATTTTATATTACCATCTTCAATTTGAACTTCATAGCCTACTTCCTTTAAAACGCTGTCATCGTAGCTCTTTTGAGCTTCCAAATCTGCCACAAATTTTTTATTCTTTTCGTTCCCTCCTAGCAAGAATTTGATACAGATAATTGCTCTTTCTTTAATATAAGGATCATTGTCGTCAATCATACAATTTGATAATACTAACTCTAAGCCATGCAATTCCCTAACTTTTTCTTGAATTTCAAAAGATTCATGGGATAAATATGCAATTATTTCTATTATTAATGACTTAACTTGTGGAAATTCTTTCTTGTTTGATATTTCTTCGATTTTGTGTGGATTCTTTTTTAAAGTCTTTCTTTCGACATTTTCTTGTACTGCCCTCAACAATCCTATGAACTGTGTTAAAGCATCGTAATGAATCAAAAACTGTTTAGTAGAATTGAATTTACACAAGTCTGATATGCAATCCAATAGGATAATTAGTCTTGAATGATAATATGCTAATTCATGTGAATCTGAATCTTTGCTATTTAAACAAGTAATAGATTTTGCGGAGAATATTTTGAATAGATCAAATATCCAAGATAACAAGGCTGCAGTTTCAAAGTTATTCCATTCTTCGTTTGCGGTAATAACAATCTGGCTGGATTGCAATAGTTTAAGAAACTCTTGAGTTGAAGGGTCAATTTTAGTTATGTATTTGTGAAATGATTCGTGAGTAATTAACTTTTGAAATATAAGAAATAGTAAGTTATCAAGTTCGTCAATTTTTTCATCTAAATCTATTGCATCGAATTGTTCGACTAAAAATGAGAGGAGACTTGAGCACGGAGTTGATATAATATCATACAAAAACTCTTGATTCTTGAAAGAATTATTTAAAAATAATAAAAATGGGAATTTGAACATCTTATTATTCATGATAATCTCAATTAAAGATTCATCAGATTCAAAGAACAGTTTTTGCATTTCATTTATATTTGGCTTTTGTATTTCTAATTGACTTATATTGGATAATAGCTGAAGATATGAAATTAGCAAATTGTTATACAATTCACTTTGCTCCAAATGCAACATATTAAATTTGTATAGATTTCGTAATAATGTAGTTGATGAGAGAGAAAGTCTGACTGAAGTCAAATTTCTTGCTAGCAACAACACGCCTCTGAATAAACGAAGAACAAATACGAACTCAGCATCACCATGTAATATTTCAAACGAGTTCTTTATTATTGTTTCAATTATCTTCCATACTGTATCATTCAATCCCAACCCTGTCCTGAATTTTTCATCCTGACTTGATTGTGATACAATCTGTCCCAAGATCCCCAAATATTGTTGCAAATCAGATATATTACAGGACAGATCATTAAGTAAATCCTTTGTTTGATTTAGGATATCTATAGTAGTACCTATTTCCATGTTGTATTCCTAATGATAAATATATCAAGTTACAATAATTGAAATTTTTGGAATTTTTGAGATGCTTTACAGATGCGAAATTGCAATTAATATCTGAAAATAATTTATAAAATGAACTGAATTATAAGAATAGTAAATACAAAGATATAAAGTTTATCGTTTACTATACCCTTCCAAACTCTTCCATTATTTTTTGATTTTTGTATAAATCACAAGCATGTGGGTTTTGAAGGCAAAATTTAGGCACAAGTGGGCTCGCGTTATAGCCTAAAGCAATCAAATATTCTCTAAAATTTAGGATCCTTTGGGTCATATTGTTTGTTCTAAGATAACCGTCTGATCCTCTATTGCCACTCCATGTTGTTTCTGCTAAAGCAGCGGCTCTTGGCCAAATTTTTTGGGTAATGACAGTGCTATCAACTTGTTCAGACCAAAGTGCAACCTCAGCTCCGATGATATGCTCTGCTTCTGAGTCTGTCAAATTTGCAACGAAGTCATAGTCATATATTCTTTGCCAAGTCTTATATGGATTACACCATGATCCACCAGAACCATCAACAGAATTAAAGGCTTCATTGTCAGGAATATCTAAATATCTAGGGTCATTAGTTACCCATCCACCATATCCACAATCTAAATATAAGTATGAGGAAGATGACACTATAACGTCGTATCCTTTAGAAGTAAGTGCTTTGATATAAGAGTCACCATTCCAAGATTGGAGAATTATATTCTTCGGTATCGTGTAAGCAGCAGTATCAGACGTCAAAATATCTTCCCACATTGTCAATCGTCTTGAATCTGTATTGTTGAATATAGGAATAGCATGATCGACCCAATACTGTGTTAAATCCTTAATTGTTAAGGTTTTGTTAGACTTAAACCAGTTTTGAATTGGGGCTGAAAAGTTATAGCATAGAGATTGCAATTCGTCTGCGCCAACATGGAAAATATTATCTGAGAAGAAACTAGAGACTTCATCGTAGACCCTTTTCACAATCTTGTAGGTATTATTGTTAAGTATATCCAATTGTCCTGGAGGAGGTTCAACTGCGGTATGTAAGGCCCAATCATCATTGGACCACCAGCTGTTGCCACAAGCTACAATGTCTTCATCCACTTGTTTCCAGCCTGCCCTTGCATGGCCAGGCATGTCAATTTCAGGAATGACCCTTACACCTCTTTGTCTAGCATACTCAATGACATATTCAATATCATCACTTATAAATATTTCGTTTTTAGAATAAGCATCTTTTGTCATTTCTGGATAGGAAACCAATTGCAATGGCCATGATTGAGAATCAACCAAATGCCAATGTAAAGAGTTCATCTTTGAAAGGGACATAATATCAATTTGATCCATGATAGACTGAATGGTCAAAAAATTACGGCCGCTATCCACCATAAGTCCTCTGTGAGGGTAAAGAGGTGCATCCCAAATAGATACAGGTGCCTCAATTAAATATCCACCTTCATCTTCATCATAGATAACTAACTGCTGTAATGTATTGAACGCATGCAAAGCACCCCATATGGTTTCTGCCGTAATATAAATTGAGGAGGAATTGGCAGAAATATCTAAACTATAAGTTTCATTTACTCCCAATTGCAAAGAGGTATTCCAATTGTTCACAGTTAACTCAACATCGACCAAAATACTAGAAGAATCGGATCTCTTATTCTTACTTGTAGAAGTAGGAAACGATTCATAAATAGAAATTTGTTCTTCAATTGCAGCAGGATACCACTTTAATTGGGTAATGGAAACCCTTGTTCTATCGAAAGCTCTGCTTACTACCATATCATGGCCGTTGCTACGCAACTTCAAGTCTTTCGAGAACTTCAATGAACTTTCATTTCCCCAAGAGATTTTTCTAGGTGCTGGCAATGGGTTTACCTTCACACTTAAGGCGACATTGAAGATGCTAAGGATTATCGTAGTTAACTGAAGAGCTTGGAACTTCATTTACTTTGATACTTTTAAGGAGCAATCAGTAACTCGGTCCAACAGATATCTCTATTTATACTCCAATTATCTTAAGTGTGTAATATATTGTCTAAAGAATGTAACCTCCTTTATGATTTCAAATTTATGTTGCAGTCAATGAAAATCAGAATCAAGGACTTTCATATCTCAGAATTCTCAAACCCCAGATTTCCTTATCTGCTTGCGCAACAGTTCAACTCGTTATATATTAGCTCCCAAGAAAACACCAATTCAATTCCTTAAGAATGCTAGAATAAAGATATTAGAAATTATTATAGTTTGAGCTCTACCAGTTCTAGCTTGCAATCTTCCAAAAAGCTGAATTTTCAACTCTCTAGTGGTAACACTTGCAAGCAATCGAGACTTCGCAACCATGTTCCATTACTATGCATGTCTAACAATCCCTTATCTATTAATCCAGAAAGTACTGAATTAGAATTCCAGCAATTTTGTCTTTAATTTATTTTAGAATATTGTAAAATACTATATTGCAATTTAAAGCTAGAATTCACAATTAAATGATGAAATATTTCAAAAATTTGAAAAAATCAAAAACTATATGAAATGAAAAAAATAAAATCATTTATACCTTAACTAGAGAGTGCCAGTTATATAACGTTACAACAATCACATAGTTTTATTACCATATGCCTAAAGTATCCAAATATGGACCATAAATACAAATAAAGGGTACTTAGGTCTATTTGGCATTGATCCTGTGTATAATCAAATCATTATCTTTTCTATTGACCAGTATAATGGTAATTCTAAACAATATTCATAGTGAAGAATTTAAGGTACATGATTAAGCTTATTGATTTACCATCGGACATATTGAATGAAGTGCTTGAACATTTAAATCAATTTTCTTTGATTCAGCTAAATCAGACTTGTAAGCATTTGTATTCTGTTTGTACACCGAAGCTTTATTCTAACGTTTACATAACTGATAGCAAGATCAGCTTCGATAGAGCAGAGAAGGGAAGTAATTTAAAAGAGCTTAATGATTGGTCTATACTAAGAAACTCGTTTAAGGATATGAATAATAATTTGAAAAAGTTTGAGAGGAGTCTCATGGAGAAACCCAAGCTAATTGGCTATATGAAGAATATTATTACTGATGATATTACATTTTTGCTATTCAAGCTTAAATTTTGGAGCAAAAATTTTTTCAGCCAGGAAAACAATATAGAACAAGTTTACTTTGGAAATATTCCAATTAATCAATTCGCTGTAATATATGAAGATATATTTAGTTTCTATCTGTATCCTGGAATGCACCTAACAAAATTACAATTGAAGAACTTTCATGACTTAATAACACTTCAAGAAAGTACAGATATAAGCCAGATTAAAAGTTTGACATTCATATTATTGGATACCAGTGACCTTGATAGTGGTAAAATTGTTTTAAAAGATGAAACGCGGAAGAGACTTATCGAAATGTTCAATAATTTGAAAACTTTGCGAATATTATCGATTCATAATCTAGGATTAAATTTTATCACTCTGTTGCAACAGACTTTTGGTCCCGGTAAATTAATGAATAATCTCACCATGTTAGAATTGAATCATAGTCATGGAAGATGTCAAAATGATACAAATTTTGTGTCTTCATACGACTCAAATAAGGAATTAAAATTAGATTACGGCATTATTAAAAGTTTAGTAGACATTTCACAATTGAAAAGATTGAGCTTCAAAGTAGACTGCAATCATACATTCAAACCAAGCTCGACAGATGAATTTGACTTTGGTTTAGATAACAATATAGGCTATTGTGAATGTCTTCACGATTTCTTTGAAGATTTTAAAGTCTCTTTTCCAGGCTTAAGTAATTTGAGCAGTCTAAAAATTGAAAAATCTGGTCAATCAATTATTGCAAATCCCTTCAGCATGTATTACTTCAAAAGCCAACTAGTGAATTTGACTAGCTCTCTTAATAAAATTCAAAATTTGACGATTAATACCAATTCAACTATTTTTCCATTTTATTCCTTTGGTGACTATCCAAAAGTTTTGCAGATGTGTATATTATTCAGAAATCAGAATGAAACTTTAGTGAAAAGATTGAATCTGTTAAATTTGATGAAAATTTCTATCGTTGATTACGTCGAGTCTTTCCATATTTGGGATTTAGCGATCATGAAGCTTTCGAAACCTACTTTCTCATACTTTTGCAGCTGCAAATACTGCGACGAAATTAAAATTGATATTGATAAGTTCTTGGGTATAAATGAGAAAATTCAGTTTTACTTAAGTCCAATTTCCCAAAAAACATTTAACGATTTCTATTTTGATCTTGTTTTGTTGGTTCTATACTATTTGAGAAACTTCAAAGTGACAGATTGCCATATCAATAACAGAATACAAAAATTTGGTCAGAGGGAAAAGCCAGAGATAAGTGATACTATGATCAACTTTATTTCTTATGAGCATCCAGTGATGAGTCTATCAAGGGGAAAATTAGACTTACACAATATCTATAGACATCATGATTACAAAGAACTCATAAACTACAAATATGTGAAAGGTTTGATAAGTGCATCCGATATGGAAATAGAAATTAAGTGCAAATGTACGGGTGAAGAATATGATAGATTTTTGAAATTCTTCATACACCAGATAACACCTTGCGCGATACAGAGGTTCCCCATGAGGTGTAATCTATATTTAAACAACTTGAATTTTAGTTGAAGGAATAAAAAAAAAGTTGCGCATACAAGGCTACAATTTTAGCTAGCAGGGAGTTCTAGTACACAAATATGTGAGTCCAGATTAAAGAATATACGAATGTAGTACCTTTCTGAGCAATAGTGCTAGAAGTACTAATTAGAACTTGAGAGAATTGGTAGAACTAGGTGACTGCATTCATAAGGACAAATTGCAATTTTTTTGGGCAGTACTGTGCTCGCATGGTTTATTTTAGTGGCACATGCATCAATGATCTCGGGTTTAGAACCTACATCAAGAAATGAAATTATATTTATTCCCAATGAGACTTTACAAAGTCGTGTTTCTATTATCTTTCAATTAGCTCCTTCCAATTAGCTTCAGTAGATTAAACATGGTATTATCACAATTGAAAATGCTTATTTATAAGGAGAATAAGATGTGAAGATGAATACATCTCAATTTCTGGAATGGTTTTTTATTTCTCAATAATTAATTGAGTAGCTCGCTTCTAATACTTTTTGTAATAAGTGGTTTTGAACTTGGAATTATTAGAAACAAGCATTACGTAGTTTGGCAATTTAAGCTGATAAGAAAACAATATGCTGCTTTGAATATGGTTATATGTAATGTGAGAATAATTGAAATTCACCACTGTGGTATAATAATTAAAATTCTTGTAGTTTAATGTGCCTTTCATGATAACTTATGCATCATCGTTGAAATTTGGATACATTGAAAAACTGTTTCCAGCAACAATTAAAATAGCTCAAGGTTGATCAATTCAAGTTTGACGCAACGAACTACTTCTTAGAATGCATCGTCATCAAAAAAAATTAATACAAAATATAGAGAAGAATAGAAGTATCCGAAATAGATGAATGTTGAAATTTACTTACTTAAGTCAAAGTGCTTGGCTTGGACATTTATCCCAATTAGGGCCACTTTTTTTTTGGTTTATTGGAAATTTCTTATTGTTTGTGGATTCCAGCTAGGTCAATAGCGGCACTGTTCCAACAATGTAATTAATATGCAATAATAACAGGAATTATGGCAAATATTACCAGAACAGACAACCAGTTGTGGTATATACAGGTAACACAAGATATGTATTTTATATACATTAATTGTAGATCTTTATTTCACTTAGTGCCGGTGTTATTCTTTTCCAATAGATGACTAAAAAATCCTTAGCTGTCTGTAGAGCTTCAATTCATAAATGGAACCTGTTATAAAGCTATATTTCTAAATGTTAAGCTGTATTTCTATAAAGTAAGCGGATTCACTCAATTACTCGACAAGTTTGGAAAACTCCATAAGAATCGAAATGGATAAACTTCGTCTTCTCTAGTTGTAGGTGTTAGTGAGTAACTATAATAGCGTAAGCAAAGATGCACATTATTCTTCGGTACTCGACAAGTTTGGAAAACTCCATAAGAATCGAAATGGATAAACTTCGTCTTCTCTAGTTGTAGGTGTTAGTGAGTAACTATAATAGCGTAAGCAAAGATGCACATTATTCTTCGGTACTCGACAAGTTTGGAAAACTCCATAAGAATCGAAATGGATAAACTTCGTCTTCTCTAGTTGTAGGTGTTAGTGAGTAACTATAATAGCGTAAGCAAAGATGCACATTATTCTTCGGTCTATTCTTCAGTCTATTTGCTGGCAGATGAAACGTTGAAGGAAGCAATAAGTTACACGGCAAAAATGCCGACGGCGAAATTCCGCATTCAGAATTTTAATGCAATGCTCGATGTACTCAATCTGTATTGATGGCTGCACATTACCTAAAGCATATATTCGGAATAAAAATAAATAATAGACTCATGCCTTACTATTTTTGAAGATAAAGGAGTGTTTTAATAGACTTTAAGTTCACTAATTGAACTGTACCATTTTTCAGCATTGTACGTCATACAATTCCTTAAAATTAGCAGTCATATGATAAAATGTGCAAACTTAAACTCTAAGCGGATTTATTGATTGAACGGGGGTTTTTGTTTTATTTTGTGAAGTGCTCCTAGTGACCAAAGTTTGGCTTTGTCTTTTTTTTTTTTTCAAATACATATTGCTTCATATTAGTCAAGTGCATATTATAATCTACATTTACGCAATACATTAGCAGTATGTGTGATCTGCTTTTGGCGAATAACAAATGTATGAACGCCAAATATGAATTTTGTTTAGTTTGAATTATTTATGAATTGAGTAGGAGTCAAATAACGTAGAGCCCTATCAAGATTATTCCACTATTTAAATTTTGTATTCTCTCGTATGTTTTAGGTTTTTTTTTTTTGATTATAACTCAATCTTACTCAAAATAGCAATATGATTCATTTTTTAATATTGTTATTCTTTTTAGAACTACCCGTTCTTGCCGTTACTGGATGCACTAATGTAATTTATCCAGGAAATGGATTTAATGCCACTTTCTACCACTATCCTATTGCTGACGCCTACCAAGACTACTGGGATACTGTGAATAAAGATGACTTTTTTAGTGGAGATTACAAGAATTACGGTGGATTCGTTGAAACTAAAGACGGCATTACTTCTCCAAACTTTCTGGGTTCTTTATCTGGAATTTCAACTATTTATGGAGAAGAGATCACAGTTTTAAACTTTACCTTAGAATTGGAAGGGTATTTCTATACTAATAAAGCTGGTGAATATACATTCAATTTACACGTTGATGATGCCGGCGTGTTTCAATTTGGCAGTCTGGGTACATGCTCAGATGATTTCTCAGATTCTATTGACTCTAGCTTTGCTATATCACAGCCTAATTATAAATCCTCTACATCTTCAGTGACCTACACCTTGGAGTCATGTACATATTATCCAATGAAAATTGTCATGCTCAATTTACAAGGACCGTACAGTTTGACTTTTTCCGCTGAAGATCCCGATGGTAACAGTATCACCAATTTTGATACCACAGACGAGGTCCTCGAGTGTGCAATTCAGACAACAACTAAGCCATGGACTGGGACTGCAACATCCACTTATACGACCGAAACAACAATAACAACTGGTAGTACTACTTTCAGTAGGCCTGAGGTAGTCGTTGAGACACCCTTATCTACCTCGACTTTCACCGGTACTACAACATCTGAATGGACTACTTCATCATTAGTCACTCCATCTAGTGGATCAGCGTACCCAACCACCTATATTGTGACTGAAGTTCCTCCATTATCTACCTCGACTTTCACTGGTACTACAAC